>PVKS010006216.1:0-79880 GCA_004027875.1 Aplodontia rufa
GAAGTAAAGTCAAAAATCAGTGAATGGGATGCCATAAAGCTAAAAAGCTTTTGTACTGCCAAGGAAACAATCAAAAGAATCAAGAGGTTTCCTACAGAAATGGAGAGAATCATGGACTATGATTCCTCAGACAAGGGTCTCATATCCAGAATCTATAAAATCCTCAAAAATGTCAACTACAAAAACACCAACAGCCCAAGTGATAGATGGGCCAAAGAGCTAAATAGAGACTTCTCACCAGAGGACATTGATCAACCCAATGAATACATGAGAAAATGCTCTAAATCACTAGTAATCAGAGAAATGCAAATGAAAACCACATTAAGATATCACCTTACACCAGTCAGAATGGCAAAGATGAAAAAAACAAACAATAATAGATGCTGGAGGGGCTGTGGAGAGATAGGCACACTAACACACTGTTGGTGGAGCTGTAGACTGGTACAGCCCCTCTGGAAAGCAATATGGAGAATCCTTAAAAAATGAGGGATGAGCCCACCATATGACCCTGCTATTCCACTCCTGGGTATCTTTCCAGGGGACTTAGAATCAGCACATTACAGTGACACAGCAATATTGATGTTCATAGCAGCACAATTTACTATCGCTAGGCTATGGAAACAACCCCGATGTCCCTCACTGGAAGAATGGATCCAAAAACTGTGGTACATTTATACCATGGAATATTACACAGCAATTAGAAACAATGATATTGCAGCCTTCGAAGGTAAATGGATGGCTATGGAAGAGATCATGATGAGTAAAATCAGCTTAACTCAGAGATCTAAGGGTCGATTGTCTCCACTCGTCTGTGGAGGTGGGAACTAGACCCTGGACAATGAGAAAGTTGGTCTAGTAGCATAAGTTAAATCCAGATAAGATGTAATGCTTTACAATCTAATACTTTTTTTAGAGTTATAGTGGGAAGAGGAAGGGAGGGATAAGGGAGGGTAATTGGGGGGGCCACTCCTGGGAATAAATGCAATATCCAGAATATATACACATTTTATATTATTTTGTTAAAATCTTGTAAGGTTGCTCAAAAATAAAAAAAAAACAAAGATTACACATTAAGAAGACCAAATAGAATAAAAGTTAATATAAGCTACCAAGCCTACACATCTTCAGGAGAAAGTCTTTTACTATTATATCACCCTTTAAAATTGTAGGGACAATTGACTTGTCAGTTGTATAGATAGCAATGAAGGGACCAAGAAGTATGAAAGGCCAAGGTACATGACACCTCCAAATAAAACACAGTTAACAGTCTATCACCAGACTCCAAAAAAAGGGAAATTGACTAAATGCCTAATAGAAATACCAGGCATGTGATAAAACCAACTTGTGGTCAGAGATGGCTGAGCAAGACAGACAACTTCTGCAGAAGGGTGCATTCCAAAGGGGCTCAAATGAGCAAGCACACCTGGGCGGTAGTCCACCTGCTTACATCTCCAACCTGATGCAATCCTACTCTTCACTCTGATTGGAGGAGTTCGAGGGTACAATCTGTATGATTGGCTAATATAAAATTAGGGCAGGTACAGAAAAAAGCTATGGGTGTAACAGCATAAGGAACTTAAAGACAGATTACTTCTGACCACATGGTTCCTGACCACATGATTCCTGACCAGAGAGGCTTCCTTTTATATGTGAACCTTAAGTGAAGACTGCATTCTGAAAATGGACCATCAGACTTCCTACTTCTCACATGCCTGAGAGTGGATTCAAAACAATGATTCTAAGGAAACACAGTGAGATATGTGATTCTAAGGAAATTCAGTGAGATATAAGATATGTAATACAGACAGATAATTCAATAGAATAAGGAAAACAATTCATGGTATGAATGAAAAGGTCAGCAAAGAGAAAGATATCATGAAAAGACCCTAACTGAAAACTCTCAAAAACAGACTAGATCAAGCAAAAGAAAGAAATCCTGGGCAGGAGTGGCGGTTCAGTGGGAGAGAGCTTGCCTAGCATGTTGGAGGCCCTGGATTCAATTCCCGGAACTGCAAAAATAGGGGGAGTGCATTTCTGAACTTGAAGAGAGATCTTTTGAAATAACCCAGACAGACAAAAATAGGAAAAAAAATTAAAAGGAGTGAAAATAGCCTCTGAGACCTATGAGACAAAATTAAAAGAATAAATGTTAAAATTACAACACTTTCATAAAGCAAAGACAAGGGAGAACTACACAATATAGCAGCAAATTAGAAAACCTAGATGAGGGGCTGGAGTGGTTGCTCAGTGGTTGGAGCACTTGCCTGGCACGTGCAAAGACCTGGGTTTGAACCCCAGCATCACATACACAACTATGTGTCAGAGAAACAAAGACAGATGAAAGAATAAATAAAATTGATTCATCCCAACTCTCTTTAAATAAAGAAAACCTAGAAGAAATGGGTAAAATTCTGGATGCATAACCAACCAAAATCATACCATGAAAATACTATACATGCATGAAACTGGAGGACACTGTGTTAACTAAAATAAGCCAAACACAGAAACAAAAATACAAGTTCTCCCTCATATTTGGAAACCAAAAATGGTGAACTCAAACTGAAAGAGTTTAGAATACTAATTTTAGGGGCTAGATAGGTAGGGAAGAAAGAAGGACAGAGAGACATTGGGTAAGGCACCAAAACACAGTTTAGGAGGAATAAGGTGGTCTAGTGTTTTACAGCACAGCAGGGTAACTAGGGTTCCCAACAACCTATCACATGGTTTATAAAGAACTAGAAGAGGGGAGTTTGACAACTCCAGAAATAAAGAAATGATAATTATATCAGTACACCCTGTATTATAACACCATACTATAGCCTATAAATATGTACAAGTATGATATGCTAACTAAAAGCAAAATTTTTTTTTAAAAAGGGAATCATCATGCTAGTACAACTGTAAATGTCAATCAGGATCCTGGGTTGAACTGCAATACATAAAAATAACACGATTAATGTTGAGTAGAGGACTCGGTTGTTTTTTGTCAGTAGTTTTTAAACCAATAAAGGATAAGAAATTCAAAGTAATCTTGAAAGACACAGAAGAAGCCAAAACTCCAGCCTCCAGTTCCTCTTAGCTGCAAAAAGCTTGGGAGGTGAGCGGACAGTCCAAGATCATTATCTACATGCAACAGAAGCCACTGAGGAAAGTAGCAAACAGGCTGGCCTAGATTATCAGGACCCAGAAGCCATTGAGATGTTGAAGCCAACAACTGCTCTGGATAAGTGGAAAGAGGCTCACGTAGGAAATAGGCCACCTCAAACACTGAGTAAGAACATGGACAGCCACCATGCCATGGCAATGAAGATATATCGAGACCCCTCCAGAACTCACAGACCACATTTCCAACCAGGCTGATGAGAAATTCAACCACTGACACCACCATCAGCAGTCCTAGGGACACAGTCATTCTGCTGGGGAAGGGAGTCTCTCACTCCATCCCAGGAGGTATCCTGCTTCAGTGCTAAAGAATATGTACAGCTCCTGACTGAGGTTCAGGTCCCCCGGGACTATAACAGCATTACAGTAGGACATTTCCCTTCTCACATTCTGTCTTTGTCCTTTGGAAATTCATTTTCTGGAAAGACGTAATAGTGTGAATAGAAAAAAATGTTCTTGAAGGTAGCAGTTCTACCCTTACTTGAAACTGGCCTGAACTGAGATCACATACAGAGCCACAGAGTGACATTCCAAAGGAGGGACCTGAATGAAGTCCAGAGACCCAATAGCAATCTCCTGAAACCCCACTTCCACCCATCTAACTCCACAAAACTGAATACAACATTCAGAGAATCTAAACAGTGGAAAATTCAAGGGAACCCATGTTTTAAAAAGGAAAAGTACATTTGTCAATTATTTGACAAATACTTATTAAATGACTACCATGAGCCAGACCACTGTTGCAGTGTCTTGGGACACCCTGTGAAGGAAACCAAGTCCCTGCTTTCACAGTTTATATTTTTGTGGGAGGAGCAAACAATTATCAATTTTATCTAACTAGAGTATGTGAACAGAGCAATATTTATACATATACAAAGGCTTATTTACAAAGAGGGGGGAAAGGACAGGGTGAGAAAATAAGCAAAAAAGAAAAGCAAGACAGAATAAATAGAAGTCAGTCAAGAGAGAAATCTGAAAACCACAGCTGATAGTTCATTTGCACACACAACTGTTAAGCATATCAGCCCCCAAACCAAAAGCTGCCATGCAGGAGCCTTTATCAAGAGTTACAGCCTCAGTCTTTCTAGTTTACCAGAGAAATCCTTGGACATAACTGAAATTTATCAGCCACAATACTATCATAATCTTTCTACCAATGTTCCTCTACTCATAAATCTACTCTCCACTGCTCTGAGCCTCCTGCTATTTTCACAATACCCAACCCAAGAAAAGGAGGTCAATGAATTATCAAAGAATACAAGCTTCAGAAAGACCCTCAGAGGAGCAAATTATAACTTTATACTAAATATCAACAGAGCAGTCTCTCCACAATAGGTAAAGAGATAGATTCAGTGGCCCATCCCTGTAATCTCAGTGACTCAGTAGGTTGAGATAAGAAGACTGCAAGTTCTAGACCAGCTTCAGCAATTTAGTAAGACCCTAAGCAACTTAGTGACACCTTGTCTCAAAACAAAAAAATGAAAAGGACTGGTGATGTGGCTCAGTAGTTAAGCGTCTCTGGATTCTATCCCTAGTACAAAAAATGAATTTCAAATTCTGAGGAAGATGAATATAGGAGACTAAGTCTGGGGACCCTCCAGAAACTGAAGCTTAACTTCCTTCCGGCTATGGCTATTATAGCCAAAATCTAGAAAACAACCGAACTGTTCAGAAGCCATGTTGACCACATACCTCCCCCCAAACACATGTGAAGAGGGAAGTGTTCAGACTGTACCTGGCCTCCTGTTCCCTCACAGTAAATGAGGAAAAACTTGAAAACATTTCCTTTAAAATATGGAATAAGACAAGGATGTCCATTCTCAACCACTCTTATTTAATATAGTTTTATACATTCTACCCATAGCAATTAGGCAAGAGAAGGATATAAAAGGATAAAAATAGAAAAAGAAGGGGCTGGAACAGTGGCTCAGCAGTTAATGGTGCTTGCCTGTCATATGCAAGTACGCAAGTTCAAACCCCAGCACCACGTACACACTGAAGCTTTGGAACAATGAAAGCCACATGAAAAACTAAATAGAATTGATTATCTTTCTCTCTCTCTCTCTCTCTCTCTGTCTCTCTCTCTTCCTCTCTCTTTAAAAAGAAATAGGAAAGGAAGAAGTTAAATTATCACTGTTTGCAGATGATATGATCCTATACCTAGAAGATCCAAAAAACCTCCACCAAAAGACTGATAGAAATAATAAACAAATTCTGCAAAGTAGCAGGTTAAAAAATCAACATACAAAAATCATTGGTTTTCCTATATACCAACAAAGAATCTGCTGAGAAAGAAACAGAGAGGAAAACATCCCCATTCACAATAGCCTCGAAAAAAAATCTAACCAAGGACCTCTACAGTGAGAACTACAGAACACTGAAGAAAAAAAATTGAACAAGACACAAGAAGATGGAAATATTTCTCATGTTAATGGATAGGCAGAATTAATAACGTCAAAATGGTCATACTACAATATATACAGATTCAATGCAATTTCCATCAAAACACCAATGAAATTTGCCAATCAACATGAAAAAATCTTCCTAAACTTCATTTGGAAGAATAAAAGACCCAGAATAGCAAAAGCAAATCTAAGCCCAAAAAAAGCAATGCTGAAGACATCACACAATATCTGATTTCAAATTATATTACAGAACTTTAGTAACAAAACTAGATGGTACTGGCATAAAAATATAAATATAAACAAATGGTATAGAATAGAAAACACAGAGACAAATCCACACATCTATAATCACCTGATCCTTGACAAAAGATGGTAAAAACATATATTGGACAGAAGACAGCCTCTTTAATGAATGGTGCTGGGAAAACTAGTTATCAATATGTAGAGTAAGACTAGACCTCTCTCTCTCATCCTGCAAGAAAATCAAGTCAAAATGAATCAAAGTCCTAGGAATTAGATCAGAAACCATGCAACTCCTAAAACAAAATGTAGGGTCAACACTGCAGCAGATACTTTCTCAATAGGACACTGAAAGTTCAGGAAATAATGCTAAAAGTTAATAAATGGGATGACAGCAAATTAAAAAGCTTCTGCATAGCAAAGGAAACAAGAATGTGAAGAGATAACCTATAGAATGGGAGAAAATCTTTGCTAGCTACTCTTCCAACAAAGGATTAATATCTAGAATATACATAGAACTCAAAAAACATAACACCAAATAAAAACCAAATAACCCAATTAATGAGTGGGCAAATGGGGCTGGAGCAGTGGCTCCGTGGTTATGTCGCTTGCCTGGCATGTGTGAGTATGCAAGTTCAAACCCTAGCACCACGTGCATGACGAACTCTTTCTTTAAAATAAAAAAATTAAAAAACTGGGCAAATGAATTAAACAGACACTTCTCAAAAGAAGAAATACAAATGGCCAATAAACATATGAAAAATGCTCAACATCATTAATAATTAGAGAAATGTTGGACTAGAGCAGTGGCTCAGCAGTTAAGAGCACTTGCCTGGGATGTGCAAGGACCCAGGTTCAAACCCCTGTACCATATACACAACTAAGTGTCAGAGAAACAAAAACCAGATTTAAAAAAAAAACTGATTCATTCTCTATCATTCTCTCTCTCTCTCTCTCTCTCTCTCTCCCTCTCTCTTTCTGTCCCCCTATTTCCCTCTCTCCCTCTAAAAAAAATAAATAAATAGGAA
Source organism: Aplodontia rufa (assembly GCA_004027875.1). Lineage (NCBI taxonomy): Eukaryota > Metazoa > Chordata > Mammalia > Rodentia > Aplodontiidae > Aplodontia > Aplodontia rufa. The sequence continues at coordinate 6,836 of PVKS010006216.1, forward strand.
AATGCAAATCAAAACTACACTGAGATTTCACTTCACACCAGTTATAGTGACAGCCATCAAGAATACAAACAATAATAAATGCTGGAGAGAATGTAGAGAAAAAGGAATACTTCTTCACTGTGGATAGGATTGATTATAAATTAGTATATCCACTAAGGAAATCAGTATGGAGGGCCTTACAAGATTGGGCATGGAACCACATATGACCTAGCTATACCACTCCTCAGTATTGATTCTAATGAATGAAAATCATCTTACTACAATGATACATGCATACCCACGTTTGTAGCTGCACAATTCACTACAGCCAAACTTATGGAACAAGCTTAGGTATCCATCAACAGATGAATGCATAAAGAAAATGTGATCAGAAACAATACAACTCCTATATATTTGTTGTGTGTGTGTGTGTGCACGTACAATGGAGTTTTATTCATTCATAACGAAAAATGAAATTGTGTCATTTGCAGGAAAATAGATAGAACTTGAGATCATTATGTTAAGCAAAATAAGCCACACTCAGAAGGTTTAATGGTCATGTTTTCTCTCATATGTGGAAGCTAGACAGAAAAAAAAAAAAGGAAAAGAAAGACAGAGGGAGGGGTTGATGAAAAGCAAAGGGAGATCATTGGAATAGAAGTGACCAGAAGGTGGGAGAAAGGGGGAAGGAAGAAGTGCTTGGGAGGGATATTATCCCAAATATATTGTTTTATTATGTGCATGTACTAACATGTAACAACAAATCCCATAATTATGTATAAATATAATGCACTGCAAAAAAAATGTGGCATCAAAAATCATTACTGTTTAAATTTTCATGTATTTCCTCTTAAACTTTCCTTCAGATACACATATTTTTCTAAAAACTGGTGTCATACTCCATATATGCTTTTGTTATATATTTAGTAGACCACATAAAAGTGTTCTTTGACTATAAGATGGCAAGTAATTACATATTGCTTCTTCACAAAGATATGTTATTGTATGGATTTATGTAAAACATAAATTACTTAACTAAAATAACAGAGACTAAAGCAAAGTGCATTAAAGCATGAAGAGGTTTGTTTCTTGTGAACAATCCCAGGATTCAGATAATAACAGTCCAGATCTGGTGCAGTAACTCCATCATGTCAAGTAACATGCAGCTAATTCCAAGATGGGTAATCATTACATCACTATTCCAGTCCATAGGCATAAAGGCAGGGGGAGAGGAGAAGAAAGGAATGATTGTTCTAGAGGCACACCTAGAAATTACTTCTTTCTGCTCAACCTCTATTAGCATAGCATGATCACATGGCAATACAGCATCTACTTACACTGACAGGAAGCTGTAGGATATAATTAGCTGCCAAAAATATGGATATCTAACAATTTGATTATCATGGAAGAGAAGAGAAAGAACATATATTGGGGGACCCAAAATGGGTTCTCCCACTCATTTAGAGTTCTTATGATGTAAAGTACATTAATCACTCTCAATATTCCTTTTGTCTCTTTTTTTTTAGAAGTATGTAGAGATACAGTTGAGGGGGAAGCATTGTCAAAACATTAGCAATCAATGGATATAAACTTTGTTATCCAGGGGAAATACCAAAAACATGGATAACCACCTTGGGTTTTACTTATTGCAGTTTCCCCCAGAGGAACTCATGCGTTAAATGGGTAGCTCGTAGAGGAATGACATTGGCTTCTGGGATGGTTCCCCCATCTTCCCAATCTCCAGACTCCTATGAGTTCTTCATATACCCTCCCTCCTTTTGTCTCTTAATCTTAAGATTCAGTGTGACAAACACCTCCAGTTTTCCTACTATAAAATATTGATTTGGGTAATGTTTACTGTGCATTGCACTCAAGATTCTGGTGACCAGAATAGGAAAAGTCAGGTAATTTGAGAAATTTGAACATTGATTTATTTTGAGATATGTAAATACTACATAAGCATTTTATAAATGAGACATAAGAAATTAAACTCTATAAATATAATTAATTCTCAATTTCCACTTCAAAACTTGTCAATGTACCATCTTCAGACTCTAGTTCCTCTAGAGCCCTAATCCTGCTGTTCCAACCCCAGAAACAGTGCTTTCCTGCAGAAGAACTGTGTTATGCACAAATACACACACTACTGAAATAAATCTGCCCATAGTCAAGCACTCCCATGACCTGTCCAGTGGTTCCTTATAGCTTCTCACTGAATTCCATACTACATGGTAAGCTACAGTATTTTGTAAATTTCCATTCAGATGATATTTATTTTACCATTGGAACTTGTTTTCAAACTTATTTTAGTTCACTGGATTCAAGATCTTTGAAACCATTATGGATTTGACTTCTTTTAATACTATTCAATTCCCTCTACCTATCAACTAACCTTTTCATCCTTTCCAGATGAAAACATTCTGAATTTGACTTTGTTAATACTATCAGTTCCCTCTACCTATCAACTGACCTTTTCATCCTTTCCAGATACAGCCTACAAATGCAGTGCTAGGGCTTTGTATTAGTAATAGCTCAGTTCCTGTCACTCAGCAAGTGTGAGGACTTTCCTCTATCTCATCCCACAATGTACACCTATTCACCTTCACCTTTCTCTTTCCTTTTATATATGAATTTTTCTCACACTTGATGTGCTTTAAGTTACTCTAGACTATTAATGAAACTCACATATTGCTGTAGTTTCTCTATAATAACAAAAACTTCATCATATGCACCAGAATGTGTGCCTTAATTTAGGCAAACTTCCCATTGTACAACAGCCAGTGGAACAATGTGGTGATTTTCATTACCAAAAAATGAAATAGCGATGCAAAATGCATGATAAGTAATGCCTCCAACAAGTTCCTTAAAGACTGTACCTTATTTTAAAATATTGACAAAAACAAAATGAAAAATTCATACATAGGCACTCAAAGACATAGGATTCAGATATACAAACACAAAAATAAATGCCTCAAACCAAGAGGAAAAATGATAACTCCCAAACCATGTGGTAAATCCAGCCAATGATTACAGCTGAAATTTCACTACTTGTTCAAACAAAGAATCTTCTTTGCTTTGGTTTTCAGTTTAGGTTGTGTGAGAATGAGGAGAGCAGAATGTCCTGGAGGGTAAATGGCAGAAATAATTACACAAATGGCTTTCACTCCCCAATCCATCCTCACATAAGATGGAAAGTAACAGAGCAGGGTAGCAATTGAATATGGAATGTAGAAGATGAGGAAATAGATCATCAGTTTCATAGCACTCGCATAAGCTTGAGTCTGGGGGTTCCAAAAGCCAGTAGAATTTCTCTGCATCTTCTGTTTATGTCGCCTCAGGGAATGTATTAACAACGAAGCCGAAGTCACATTAAGAATAAACTGGAGTAATGAGCTCAAGACCAAAGAGGCCACCAAAGACAAAATTCCCTCATTGAGGTCAAATAATGTGCCATTTCTCCCAGTCACAAATTCAGGAAAATATGATAACCGTCTGAGCACAAGATACAGGACAGAGGTGAAGGCAGAAATCAGCACACAGGCCAGCAGCAGTCTGGTGATCTTTGGGGAGAGATTCCGTTTCAGCAGAAGAAACACTGAGTGTTGGAAGTTAGTAATTGTTACACAGTACAAGCTGTTGAGCAAGGTCACAAACCAGAGACTGATGGAGTCTAAAAACCTCCAATATAAGAAAGAAAGAGTGGAATAAGTGACTGACCTTTCAGCATCTGGAGAAATGGAGGTGAAAATGTTCAGCAGAAAAACTCCCCCCATAAGAAATCTGGTGATGCCCAAGCTGAACAGGATCCTATCTGAAGAGGAGATTTTACAGCTTTTGAGCCAACTCCTATAAATGACCACTGCAATGAACAGATTCATAATGATTCCTACAAAATTAAAAATAACTGAGGCAAGAAAAATACAAAAATAGAACACCCAAAACATCTTTACTCATTAAGGACTCAGCAGTTGTGGTGCTGATGGTGAAGGCAAGAGAAAACAGAACTACATGAGCAGCACCAGTACCCAGCCAGGGAGAATGTCTCCTTTTTTATTTTTCCCTAGCAGCAAATGAGCCATTTGTGGTTTAAAAGCCAGCTGCTTTTACTGACATGCAAATCTTCCAAGGATTGCATTACTATTTCTTCATTCCTATACTTTTTTTCCTTGGAAATACCTAATTAAAACAAGCCTCGTTGGACCTGGGAGTCCATTCCTCCAAGAGCAGGAGTTCTGGAGGGTAGAGTCACAACAGATTCCAAGGTCTTCAAATTCAAATCAAAGTTCTTTAGTCCAGCATTGTTTGTCACAAATTTGTGCCATAATCAATTTCTGTGTTCTGTTTTTGTGTGAGGAAAAAAATCAGCCTTTTGTTTCCTTTGTAAATCTGCAACTATGCTTGGATCACATTTATCTATGTCCCTTTGGCATTTAATCAAATTACCTTGATATGACATACATAGTAATACTTTAGTTGTAGTTTTGTGGACCAAACAACTATTTGCCTGATTTCTTTATCCCTGCTCACATAGGAAAGGGCACAGTATGATTAACTAATGATGTCATGGAGAACCGCAGATGAATGCAAGAGTATGGTATATCTTACCTACTCTAGCAGTTGAGTGAAACCAAGGTGCCATCCAGGATGTGGCCAAATACAGGTGGGAATTACATGCTTTCCAGGAATGAAAGCATCGGAGCTATCTGGGTTACAAAAAGAAATGTCAGGGACCTGGACTGCACGCCATGGGTAAGTTTGACTAATCCCTACCTGGGCACAATCCCCTTTGGATAAATTTTGAGCTAAGACAGTCTACCCCACCCCAGGCTGGAGCCGCCTCTCTAGATTCATAAGGGAATGAGATGAGGATTGGGTGATCCCACCAAGACTTCTTCTCTCTTTTTGTTTCCATATGGGATCTGATTCTTCCAAAATCCTATGAAGCTCACCTCTCTCCAGTCTGCTCAAAATCTGGAATAATTTGGACCCCCATTTAAAAAGAAAAATCTCTGATCACATTTTGGCCTCAGTACCCATTGGGAGAACAATGGCCACCTGAGGGGATCCTAAACTACAGTACTATTCAGAAATTGGACCTTTTCTGTAAATGGGAGGGCAGACGGAACAAGATCCCTTACGTACAATTGTTCTTTCACCTGAGAGATCATCCTGAAGTAGCAAAGGATTGCAAACTTGACGCTTACACACTAGCGGCAATCTGCTGCTCTGTACCAGACACCAACTCCCCACCCCACCAAAAGAAAACCTTATTGACAGAAGAAAAGGAACTTTTACCAGTTAAACAGGAAATCCCCTCAGCCCCATCTAAAGAAAAGATAATAGAACCTAAGACTGCTTCCCTGTTATATTCCAAATTAAAAGAGTTGGAGCCTATACTCCTTTTCCAGGGGCAAACTTTACCTATGGTCCCAGAGTTGCTGGAACATATTTCTTCTCAGGACAATGCCAGAGGATGGGGGATTTGGATCTGAGAGTGTACATGTCTCTTTTCCATTAACTGAATTAAAGGACATAAAGACCGAGGTGGCTACACTAAAAAGTCCAGAACAATATCTTCAGTCCTTCCAACAAGTATAAAATCTTTATGATTTTGCAGGGAAAGATGTTATGTTGCTTTTTAGTCAGACTTTAACTTCCTTGGAAAAACAAAGGGTCTTAGAGAAAGCTACTGATATAGGAAACAACTACTATACAGCAAGGCAAAAGAAAGTAACCAGGGCTGGCAAGAGTTGGAGCATTCTCACCAGCAGTCAGGCAGTTCTCCTCACTGAACCAATTTCAAATGCTGACAGATAGAGATGAATGGGACAGATGTCGCTTTACATATTTGTGTTAGAAGGACTGAGAACGGCCCAAGTTAAGACTTTCAATTAATTAACAAACATGGTTCAGGGAGAAGGAAAGCCACCAGTATCTTCTTAGACTCCATGAGGCTATTACTAAACATACTAATATTGAGTCAGAGTCACAGATAGAGGAAATGATCCTTAAAGACAAATTCTTGACCCAATCTGCCCCAGACATATAGAACAAACTCCAAAAACTGGCTGCAGAGCCAATTCATCCAGGATGCTGTAATAGTCTTTTATAATAAGGACTTAGAAAAGGAGAAAAATAAGGACAAATGACCTGGAGAATTGGTGGCAGCCCTGCAGGCAGGGGCACCATGATACTCCCCAACTTCTTATTGCACTAAGGAATGCCATTTTAAGAAGGAATGCCCCCAGAAAGTCAAATCTCCCAGACCACTTCTTGGAACTTATCCACTGTGGGAAGAACAAATGTAAGGTTAGATGTCCTTGGAACCTATCAGGATCAAGGCCATCACCAATCTATTTCCAATGACAGGTCCCAGAAGTTTCCTTCATGGTTCCCATGACTGAAGTACAACTCAAGGAGCCGCAGGTTACCTATTTCATGGTTAGGCACCAGATAAACTCCCTTCTTGATATGGGAGCTCAATTCTCAATCCTGTCCTTCTCTCCTGGACTTCGGTCCTAAGATGAAGTAACTGTTTGGGATGTATCAGGCCAAGCCGTTGAGTGATATTTTACTAGACTCTTGCTTGTTTGTGGAGTGATTTCTACTTCTGTCACTACTTTCTCATTATGCCAGAGACTCCAATCCCCATCTTAGGGAGAGACCTATTATCTCAGTTAAAGTCCAAATTACTGTTACTACCTGGGCAATATAATTATATGATTCTCATGCCAAAACCCAACCTTCATTTGATTTTGAGGATCCTACTCATAAAACAGGACAATTTACCTAGACAGTCCTTCCCCAGGGATTTAGAAATAGCTCCTGTTTGAACAAGCACTGGCACAAGACCTCATGGACTAATCATAAGACAAAACAGTGTTACTTCAATATGTAGATGACCTTCTTTTATATAAACCTTCAGAAAAAAATAATTTCTGAGGGCACTGACTCTCTTCTCAATTTCCTGGCCAATAGAAGATATAAAGCCTTCTGAGAGAAGGCTCAATTGTACCTTCCAGGTTACCTATTTAGACATGATCCTAGAAGGTGAAATCCTAAAGCTTGGCCCAGAAAGAATTCAACCCATTTTTTCATATCCCCTTCCTTAGATAACAAAACAACTAGGGCCTTTCTGGGAACAACTGAATATTTTAGAATTTGGATCCCTGGATACACTGAGAAGGCAAGACCCCCTCTACAAGTGCCTTAAGGAAGAATAGGAACATTAACAGGCAATTATTAATTGGACTCCAGAAGCAAGGAAAGCCTTTGATGCATTAGAAATAGCTCTTACCCAGGCCCTGCTCAATTATATGTTACCGAAAAGAACAGAGTGGCATTGGGAATGATTACTCAATCATTGGGGGCCAATCCCCAGCCAGTGGAATACCTACGTAATGAATTAGACAGGGTGGCCAAGGGGTGACCTGGATGTCTCAGTGTTGTGGCTATAATAGGAATATTGGTTCCCAAGGCCTCTAACTGTGCTTACTCCCATGACATAGGAGGAATTCTAAACTTTAAAGGCAGTCTTGGGCTAACAGACAACATATTCTCAATATCAGGCCCTTTTGCTGGAAGGACCTGAAATTACCTTAAATACTTGTCATAACCTCAGAGGAGGTGAGGGAACAGGGAAGTAAGTACTGGGGAGGGATATTAGCCAAACTGTATTGTTATATTGTGTGCATATATGAATATGTAACAACAAACCCCACCATTATGTACAACTATAATGTACCAATAAAAAGAATGTGGAAAAAAGTAAAGAAAAAAGACTTGTCATAACCTCAATCCAACCTCTTCTCTACAGGAACTAGAGTATGAACCACTCAACCACCCCACTCCTGTGAGGAAGTTTGCTTTAATTTTGTTTTTTTGTTTGTTGAAGAGAGGGGCAAGGGACGGTGAGAGAAAAAGAGAGGAGAGAGAGGATCAATTTTATTTAGTTTTTCATGTGGCTTTAGTTGCTTTGACACTTCTTTGTGTACGTGGTGCTAAGGTTTGAACCCAGGTCCTTGCACATGTCAGGCAAGCACTGTAACCACTGAGCCACTGCCTCAGCCCCTGTGAGGAAGTTTTAATGTAAACTTATACACTAATGTTGCCAGGCCAGATTTATTTGAGCATCCTAGAGATAATCCCCATCTCATCTCGCTCTATACACTGATGGGAGTTCATCGGTGATTGACGGGATTCAGAAATCTGGATATACAGTAGTGACAGATTTTGAGGTGTTTGAATCAGGGCCACTTCCTACTAATACCAGCACTCAGATGGCAGAATTAGCTGCCCTTACTGGGGCACTAGAACTTTCTAAGGATAAGAGGGTCAAAATATACACTGATTCTAAATATGCCTTTCTTTTTTTCTTTGATTTTTTATTTTTTTATTAGTTCCACATAATCTTACATAATGAAGGGATTCATTGCTACATATTCATACAAGCGTACATAATGTCAGAGTAACTTAAACCCAATCCTTGTCCAGGATCTCCCTTTCTTCACCCACTCCCTGATCTACATCTCTTCCGTACTTCCCCATGTTACAGATATGAATGACCATACACATGTATTTTAATTATCGAAATTTCTAGATTTACATGCCTGCCTGAGTATAATCGGGCTTCTCATGGGAATCAAGTGTACTCTGTAGGATTGACATCCCCCATTTCACCTCTCTCCTCCCTCACAACTATATTTCTCTTCCCTCCCCCACTCATAGCTATAGTTCCCACGGCTTATGTGTTACTTCAAATTTAGTGGGTCTCTTACATAAATGTAACTAGTTTTCATCCTGTCCTAGGTTTTACTCTAGCTTCCACATATGAGAGAAAACATTTGACCCTTAAGTCTCTGTGTTTGGCTTATTTCAGTCGGCGTGATTTTTTCCATTTCCATCCAATTACCTGCAAAATCCATGATATCATTATTTCTAACTGCTATGTAGAACTCCATTGAGTGTGTGTGTGTGTGTGTGTGTGTGTCACAGTCTTGGGTTCCATTAATCCAATGAAGGATATCTGGGTTGATTTCATAATTTAGCTGTTATAAATTAAGCTGCTATAAACATTGATGTAGCTGTGTCACCATAATATGCTGATTCTAGCCAGATTCTAGTCTTATTCTAGGGGATTATCTCACTGATTAGGTTAAAGCTTTTCAAACCCAATCATTTCACCTCAGCCTTCCTGATTTGTCACATGTGAGCTTTTGAGGGTCACCTCACATTCAAACCATAACATTCTGTCCCTGGCCATCAAAAGTTCATCAATCTGACAAACCAAGTACATTAGTTCATTTTCAAGACCTTGGCATAGTCTCAACAGTTCCAAGCTTGCCCAAAAGTCCCAAATCCAAAGTCTCCTCTGAGACTCAAGGCAAATTCTAAACATGAACCCCTGTAAAAAGAAAAACAAAAAAAAAACCCCACTAAATCAAATTACATATGTGCAATATAAAGGCACACAGGAAATATTTCCATCAGACAAATAGAGGCACACAAACAAGGGATGGACTGAAATAAATTCAAAATCCAGCTGGACAAACAAGTCCTGTGGTTCTGACGCCGGTGATGTGGATGTCGGGTTTGTGTCCTCTCGGAGTCGAAGAATGAAACCAAGGGACACCGAGGCAAGCAGAGTAAACAGAGTTTATTTAAAAGGAGAGAGAACAGGGCAGACTTCCCTCAGGTGGGGAAGGGAGCAAAGGGCTCATTCTGGGGTTGAGTTTGTCTCTTATATATGCTATCTTTCTTCATTTGGTGCTTATCTCCCTGCCTATGCACTTAGGGGTTATGTCTTTGTCTTTGCACTTAGGGGCCAGGGAAGGAAGTGGTTCCTCCTCTAGCGGCAGGGAGTGTTTGCCTTTTGGCGTCATTGACATATCAAAGGGAATGTCAAAAGAGAAACCAGTCTCCTCCAGACCGACTCAAACTTTCTATCTACTCTGACTGCCTAACTTTTTCTATCTCAGTTCCATGTCTGGCATCTGGAGCACATGACATCATGTTGTTCTCTACAAAAGGCTTGTGTAGCTCTGCCTGTGTAGCGTTCCTAATTGTTATCCACATGGTCTCTCTGTTGACTTGTCTAGGTTCAATTCCTGCAGCTTTTCTCAATGGTACCTTCCAAAGTACTGGCATTTCTTAATCTTGGAGATCTCCACTGCAGTTTCAGCTTCCTACTCACATCTCCACGCATCTTCCTCTCAGCAGCTGACTGCATGGACTCTTATACTGGGGCACATTGCATGGCCTCCCAGGCCTTCCTCTGAAATCTTAGTGGAAGCCTCTATGACCCCCTAACTCCAGCATCCTGCAATCCTGCAGAAACAGCACAATGTGGATGCTAGCAAGGTCTGCCATCATCAGGAGCAGTACCCAAGCCTCCAAGGACTCTGGCTGCAGCAGCCTCTGAGTGTCTGGGTATCTAAGCATGTTGAAAAAATTTCCTAGGCCCCCCAGTGCAAGAAGGGTACCCCACTGGCCTCTTCTCAAAGGAATTTTTACTCCTTTGAACTTGAGATGGGTGAGTGGTCTTATCCATTTCCTGAGATGCCCTCCAGTCATCTTTCTTTTTGCCTCTGGGCAAAGTCTTTACTTCTTTAATGGTGATGATATCTTTAACAACAGCCACTTCCTTGGCCCCAGTTTTACTCCCACCTTTCAAGACCAAGTTTTTCAAATCTTTCTCCTCTGCTTTCTGGTCCTGAATATCACCATAAACTTGGCTAAAAGCTGCCAGCAATACCCATGCCACTGCTTGAATACTACACTACTTGGAAATTTCTTCTACCAGATTAAGAAGTACATCGCCTTTAAAATCAGGCTCAGAGGAAGTTTATGGACATGGGCAAAAAACACACAACTTCTTAGCCAGAACTTAATAGGAATGTCCTCTAGTCTAATTTCCAATTGAGTCCTCCTTCTCCTCTGAAACCTCTTGAACCCTGGCTTTGCTGTGCACAGTCCTATTGGCATTCTGGTCTTCTGAGCTCCCACGAGAATTGCCCATTAAGTTCCACTTACAACAAACTAAAGTGTTTCCAGCTTGCATTGCCAAACATCTCAAAATTCCTCCAACAAATTGCAAAAAGCTCCAAAATCTTCTGAGCGACATGGTCATGTGTCACAGCAACAACCCCATTTCTCATACAAATTTCTGTTTTAGTCAGCTTTTCACTGCTGCAACTAAATGACCTGACAAGAACAAATTCATGAGGAAAAGTTTATTTTGAGAAAGCAGCTCCACACCAGAAACAGAGTATATACCCCAAAGGCATGGCCCCAATGACCTGCCTCCTCCAGATACACCCTACCGTAAACGTATAGTTGCCAGTTAATCCCAATGAGATTAGCTCACTGAGGGTTAAGGCTTTTCTAATCCAATCATTTCACCTCAGCCTTTTGGAATTGTCACACATGAGCTTTTGGGGGACACCTCACATTCAAACAATAATAGTGTTCCATCACATACTGGAAGAAAACTGTAGAAACATTGGCCTCACAGTGCTGTCAGCAGCTAGAGATATCAACCACTTATGCTTCTCAGAGCAGAGATCTGAGCACCACATTTTCATGACTGCCACAAAAAGGAATGACAGATGAGGCTCACTGTGAGGACTCTGATGGAAAATTGGAAGGTCTCATGAGCATTCTCATAAATTGCTGTTTACTTATGTTTTAAAGCTCCAGCAATACACCAAAGAATAGATGTCATGTGGAGGGAACACGGGCCTTAGTGATGCAGGGTTTTTGAGATGAGGCCGGATTCTCTGCTCCCACTTGTGAATGAAGAGGGTCTGGGTACAGAATTCTGTAGCTGAAGTAGCCTGTTTTCAGTGTTTGCAGCTCTTCTCAGAACTGAGAATTTGGGCTTGTTGCAGGTCCCTCAGGTCTCTGCAGTCCAAAAGTGTTAGCAGCTACCCAGCTAAGAGCTGGGATTTCCTGTGGCGTGTTGCAGCTCTTGGTGTGGAAACATCCCGGGAATTCGGCGCCGATCTTCTAGGTCCTTGTCTCGCGAATCTGAAGAATAAAATCCACGGACAACCACAGAAGGAGGAGTAAAAGGAGTAGGATTTATTTAGGAAGAAGAGCAGAGACTCAGCAAGGCGGAGGACCACCTGGAAGCAGGATACTGTCTAATGGAGGTTAGGCCAGAGGTTATATAGATTTGGAGTATGAGCATAATTAACATTCCTGCAAAGCAGGCATTGAGAAATGCATCAACTCCACTGGTTAAAATCTATGTAAAACAGGCATTGAAACTGGACAGGAACACCACTGGTTAAAACAAAAGGTTGCAAATACTTCCTAGTACCCACCTGTGACCTACCCCATCACTTAGTTGAGACAAGGGTGAGCCTCAAGGTCTTTTTGCATTTGAAGGCCCTGAGCATGCCCTGTCAATCACTCTCTGCCTCTACCAGCTAGCTCTTGGATAGGGGCTCTCTGTCCTGACTACCTAGCCATTTCACTGTCTCTCCTAATCTGTCTCATTAGGACCAGCTCTAACATGTAATTGGACTTCAAATACAGAGATAATTAATATCCCATACTTTGATGCAAGGTAACTGCTCACAAAAGAGGGAAGCTATGCCCTGGCCCCTTGACATGAAGCAACTTGATTTAAGAACCTTCAGGGGATTAGCAATGGAAGCCAATTAATTGAAAGCACACACACACACACACAGAGAGAGAGAGAGAGAGAGAGAGAGAGAGAGAGAGAGATGGCTTTTTCCAAAGTTTCTAAAGACTGGACCTAAGGTATGAACTTTCCTGGGACTCAGTGAGGAACTTGCAGATTAGGCATTATCCCTGATAGATTTAGAAGACCTAATCTTGTCAAAAATAGCCAGACTTCTCATCATTGTGCCACAAGCAGTACATGACAGTCCCTTCCTCATCAGATGACCCACCAACCAGACCTAAGGCCCTACTCATATCCCAACTTTAATAAATGACAGCCCACCAATGGCTCACATCAGTCTCAGATTTTCCAGAAATCACCTCCAAATTCCAGGAAAGAGAGAGTTTGGAGTGGTGTGGCACGAGGATGACTCATTCCCCCTAAGGGAACTAAATGTACTACCCACACCCAACTCCCCCTTCCAATTCTGTACCTTCTACTCATAGTACTAGAGCCAGTGAAAAGAAAAGCAGTCAGTGAAAAAAAACACCTAAGCAAAATCCTCTATTGAGGAATTAAGCTTGATTAAGAAAGAAAATCCCAGCTGAAATTAGACCCATATCTTTCTCCTTGCATGAGAATCAAATCAAAATGGATCAAGGAGCTAGGAATTAAACTAGCTACCTTGCAACTGATGGAAGATAAATTAGGTCCAACACTTCAGCATTTGGGAGTAGGCAAAGACTTTCTCAACATGTCTCCTAAAGTGAAGGAAGTAAAGTCAAAAATCAGTGAATGGGACGCCGTAAAGCTAAAACGCTTTTGTACTGCTAAGGAAACAATCAAAAGAGTCAAGAGGTTTCCAACGGAAATGGAGAGAATCATGGGCTATGATTCCTCTGACAAGGGTCTCATATCCAGAATCTACAAAATCCTCTAAAATCTCAACTACAAAAACACAAACAACCCAATTAATAAACGGGCCAAAGCTAAATAGAAACTTCTCAACACAGGACATTGATCAAGCCAATGAATACATGAGAAAGTGCTCTAAATCTCTAGTAATCAGAGAAATGCAAATGAAAACCACATTAAGATATCACCTTACGCCAGTCAGAATGGCAAAGATGAAGAAAACAAAACAATAATAGATGCTGGAGGGGCTGTGGAGAGACAGGCACACTAACACACTGTTGGTGGAGCTGCAGACTGGTACAGCCCCTCTGAAAATCAATGTGGAGAATCCTCAAAAAAACTAGGGATGAGCCTACCATACAATCCTGCTATTCCTCTCCTGGGTATTTTTCTAGGGGATTTAGAAACAGCACATTATAGTGACAGCAATATCTATGTTCACAGCAGCTCAATTTACTATTGCTAGACTATAGAAACAACACAGATGTCCATCACTGGGTGAATGGATCCAAAAACTGTGGTACATATACACCATGGAATTTTACACAGCAATTAGAAACAATGATATTGCAGCCTTTGAAGGTAAATGGATGGCTATGGAAGAAATTATGCTGAGTAAAATCAGCTTAACCCAGAGAACTAAGGGGTCAAATGTCTCCACTCATCTGTGGACGCTGGAACTAGACCCTGGCCATTGAGAAAGGTGGTCTATTATCATGTGTTAAATCCAGATAAGGTGTAATGTTATACAACCTAATACATTTTTAGAAATATTGTGGGAGGGGGAAGGGAGGGATAAGGGTGGGTAATTAGGGGCACTCTTGAGGCTAAAACTAATCTTCAGAATCTATATACATTTTATATTATTTTGTTAAAACTTTGTATGGTTGTTCAAAAAATAAATTTCTCAATTAAAAAAAGAAAAGAAAGAAAGAAAATCCCAACACCTCAGCTATTAGGCAGAATCAGGACCTCAGTTAAGGGTTGAAGAGCAATAACGTCAGAGGTAGGCAGGAAAGTTGTCAAAGAAACAAAAACTGGGAACCAGTACAAGAAAAATTCCTGAGTGGCTGAAGCTGGGTTAAAGAACATGGGATCAGGTCAGGCAAAGCAGATGCTCTTCAAGAAAACAGCATAGATTTCCACAATGAAACTCTTACACTAAACATAAGCAGACTTTTATTAATTGTAGACTAGGGAAGGTAAGGGAAATACCAGTTTTAGAATTCCTTTTATGTTACTGAATTATAAATTAATCATATCATTCTTTAATTTCCAGCAGATACATCTTTCTAAGGAACTATAGAATGTGTCAGAATTAGGAATTTTACAAGCAGCTTTAAGAGGCAAATATCAATTTAAAGGTCAACTATGCAGGACTTTGCATACAAATTAGTGGTAAAGCACTCACCTAACATATCAAGGCCATGCATTAAATTCAATAACAAAAAAATTAATAAAAATAAATAAAAGCCAAATATACATACCAAAAAATATTTCATTCCTATAATTTTAGAAATAAATGTACATATCCCAGAGCAATCCTAAAATCAATTTCTAATTACATTTGACTAAATATCAAGTCATATGACGAGCCTTCTTTCACAAAACAACAATAATATTAAATGAGTGTTTATACCATGTAGAATTCTGAGCGCTATTCATTCATTCCTTCCAACAAACCCATCAAAAAAAAAAACCCTGACTTCTATTTCCCTTGTACAAGTGAGGAGGGTAAAATATAGGGAGGTTAAGAAATCTCTCTACAGTCTTTCAGTCCTGAAGAGCCAGAGTTGGATCTGAACCCAAGCTTTCTAAGTTTCAGTTCTGTATTCTAGTCACAACACTCTACACTTGAGGGCCACATTAGTGCTAGGAATACACATTCTGAAATACCATTGCCCTAACTGAATGTGCTCACAAATGTGAAAATTTTTCATGAAATATTTCAAAATTGTTCAAAAAGAGAGGTAAATCGATGCCTGTGTAAGTAAGCTGCATATACTAGATGGGATAAAAACTCTGTAATTTGAAAAACAGACATGTACCTTTTAAAAAAAAAAAGAAAGAAAAACAAAGTGAAGGAAGAAGGAAGGTAGAGAAGGACAATGGGTAAGAAGGTGGACAAGCCGGCATATCTGCTTTTTCCCAACTTAAAAACTAAAAAGTTGCTTGCAAATTTATTTTAGTAAAATGATAATGAAATGCAAGGATGGATTAGAACTTAGAATCCAAGAGTCTTGATTTTCATCCAAATGCTTTTGTCATCACATGATGGGTTTGTGGAAACTGCTACCTTTTAGGAATCATTGTTGCATAATTCATTATTGTAATAACGTTCATTTAATGCAGTATTCAATATTTTTAAATGTGCTAAAATGATGTTGTTATTCTGTGAATTTCTAATATCCTACAAAGTTAATGCTACAGTACATTTTAACATGAGGAAAGAGAATCAAGCATGTATCTACAGTAACCCATCAAAGGCCAAAAATCTTGACCTTAAATTGAAAGAACAAGATTTCAAATCCACTTCTCCAGGATTGCAAAGTTTTGCTTTCTCTCAAGTCTACTACACTATTTTACTTATTTTACTATCAAGTTTAAGTTTAAAACTAATATTCAGACTCATTATGTTGAATTGATGGTCATTAAAAGATAGCTCCATGTCTATAAAAAGAGCCTTCTTACCACACTGACATTTCCCAAAGCCTTGTTTCCCCTTCCAAAACAACCCTATTCAGAAAGATCAGGAGAACTCTGGATTCCATATTGTCACCACGGAGGACCAGAGGTGAAGCACGCAGTGTCGCTCTCTCTTCTACTGATGGTCAGAATTGGTACTGTGAAAGGGTCAGGAAGAGTACTATAGTTTTGAGCCATACTGAAGGACTCCCAGACACCATCCTGTGACTCTGCCACTCTATTTGGAGAAGGATCTCTTAGATCCAGGATTCAGATGACCAGACTTACATGGTAGCATTGTCACAAGTGTCTGCTTCAGCTTGTTATTCCCCAGAATGAGAATAAAAGAGTAGACAACAAGGTACAACATTGTAACTACTTCTCCAATCATCTGGGCTGCTTTAGTTTCTGGTAGGAAATGACTGGAGGACAAAATTAAAAAGGAAAGAAAATAAAGTAGGAAAAGAAAGAGGAAGGATAGGATGATTCTGGTGGCCCTCTTATGCGCCTCAGTACTTGAATCTCTGGAACTGATACCACTTTGCCGCATCTGCCGCATGTGTCTCTGCAGAGAGAGGATGAGTAGAACATAGGAGGTCAGGGACACAACTAAGGGAGGGAAGTGCCACAAAGTGCCAAGAACATGGCTCAGATGATAGTCACGTCTCTTCTTTCTGTATTCTTCACTCATATTACCTGTGCAATTAATTCCACGGAGGACAGAATAGATCTTAAGTTCATTGATCAGAGATATAGCGCTGCAAAAGGAAAAGAACAGTGCACCCAATAGCATCCATACAACCACCCTGGAAAACCTCCACTTGAGCCAGAGGAATGCAGGGTGGGAGAAATTGGCAATTTTCAGGCAGTAGAGTACACCAAGACAGGAGATAAGCCAAGTGCTCAGGTTGTTTGCAAATGTCCAGAAAATATCAATAATTTGCATTACTGTCCCCGAATCGTGTGTTTTGTAACAGAATACTATCAAAATTCCATCAATCAAGAAAATCCACAGCAGAACAGTCTTGGAGAGGGCCAAACTGCTGATAATAAAGTCAGATAAAGAGATTTTCTTGCTCTTGAACAAGCTTCTGACATTGACCAACCCAATGAAACCATTCCCCAGATTCCCAAGAATGAACTGGGTGACAATCAGAATCAGAAACACTCCCTCTGCTAGTCCAATCATATCAGAAGGTAGGCAGCCCTGGTCTTTGTTCTTTCTGTTGATGTATGTTGTTTCCTTCCTGATTTGAATATTTTTCTCTGAGGATCTTTCCTGTCTTCCTATTGCTTCACTGTACCTGTTTCTGTTCTCTGCCCAAGTTATTCTGCCATACAGCACAGTTTAGTGAGTCCTCCCTGGTTCTTTCAGGTTGACCTGTCCTCTTCACAGATGACAAGTATTGTCACTTCAATCTATGATCCTAAACTCAGCAGCTTTTTGCTAAAATGCAAACAGAGTAGTATCCAGTTTCACCCAGAAGGAAGACATCCGGGTCATGAAGAACAGGGAGAATGTGGACTCAGTTTCAAAGGGAATAGGGATGGGAACCATTCAGCACAGAAAGAATCAGAGAAGCCAAAAGAATCATTCAAAAGTGAGAAAAGTCTTTGATCCTCAGGAGGCAGGTTTCAGAGACATATAAACAATGAGGAAATATCAGAATTCTACCATAGAGCACTACCAATCACCCAGGAAGAAGGTTAAGTACATAAAAAAATAAGCAAAATAATATTATAGTCATATAATTCAATGCTGCTTGGATCTCACAAAATTGATTTTATAACCCACCAATAATATGTGATCAAGACTATTTGAAACAATGTCTGAAGTATGGAGAAGGAAATCAATGTCATGTAGACACAAAGCAGAGAGTACAGCAACATTATCCACTGATAGACAAAGGGACATATTTTTGAAACTCATCAAGAAGACTTCACAGAGGTTTGTCCAGGACACCCCCTACCCCCAAGACCACCTCCCAGAGTCGAGCTGAACACTCAGCAGCTGCATAGGCCCCAGGGAACCTCACTTCAAAGAAAAAGAGAAATCAAACTAGAAAAGGTTCACCTCAAACCCATAACTCTCCTACCAAGGATCTCACTGACAGGGAGCAGGATGAAAACCTAGAAAAAATTATCAGCAATCTGATTACTAAAAGGAACAATGAACTAAAAGAAGATTTAAAGAAGGGACTAAGTGAGAAAACTTAAGACATGAAAAACTCTATAATCAAAGAAACAGACATACTGAAAAAGGAAATAACAGAGTTAAAATCTTCAGTCAATCACATCAAGGAATGATGGAAGAATTTAACAATAGACTAATTTCTATAGAAAACAGAACCTCAGCAATGAAGAAAGAACTCCCAACAATGAGGATAGGCTGAGTACACTTAAGTGTATGAATGACAAAAAAGAAAACAAAACTCATACAACATGAGCAGAATTTTCAAAACGACTAGGATGAAATCAGAAGAAACAGTCTAAGAGTAATTGGGACACAGAAGAAATCGAAATGCAAACAAAAGGCATAAAAAAATTCTTAACAAAATAGTTAAAGAAAAATTTTCCCATATTAGAATACATAGATATGCTTATCCAGGAAGTATACAGGACACCCAATAGGCCTAATCAAATGAGAAGCTCACTGAGACTCATATTCAAAATGTGTGACAGGAAAATCAAGGAAAGAATATTAAAAGCTGCAAGACAGGACGCCAAATCACATTCAGAGGCAAACCAATAAGGACCACCTCTTAATTTTCAGTTCAAACTCTAGATACAAGAAGATCCTGCTGGAAGGAGATCTATCAATGTTTGAATGACCACAACCTACACCCAAGAACACTTTACTCAGAAAAACTAAGCTTCAAAGTCGATGGGGAAATAAGAACTTTTCACAATAAGATCAAACTTGCAGCATTCATGAACAGAAAACCAGCAATACAAAGAATTCTCAAAGATAAACTCCAGATAGAAGAACAATCAAACAATCCTCAAAACCCTCAGAGGAATTTCAATAAATGTACATGCTATCAAAGAACAACCAAGCAGCACAGAACTCACTGATAAAACATGTAACTATGAACCATAACTAAATAACTACCCTAACACAGAATGTGAATGGTCTCACCACACCAATTAAAAGACAAACATTAGAAGATTAGATCAAAAATCAAATTCCAACAATATGCTGCTCACAGGAGATCAATCTTACATTCATAGACTGAAGGTGAAAAGATGGGAAAAAAATCTACGAGGCTTGCAGCCCAAGAAAGCAAGTTGGTGTTGCAATCCTTATATCTGACAAAGTAGATTACAAGCATAAACTAATCAGAAGAGATAAAACAGGCCACTACATCATGGTAAAGAGAACAATAAATCAGGACGATATAGCCATAATAAATCTCTACGCTCCAAACACCAATGCTCCCAAATATGTAGAAAACCACTTATGGACCCCAACATGACAACACTAGGAGACTTAATACTTCTCTATAACCAACAGACACATCATCAAAGCAAAAAAGAAATAAAGCGACAGACCTCCATCCTAAACAACTCCATAAATCAAATGGACTTAACAGGCATCTATAGACTATTTTAACCCAAATTGGCTGATTTTACCTTTTTCTCAGCAGCTCATGGTTCCTTCTGCTAAATTCATCATGGTCTAGTTCACAAAGGAAATCTCAACAAATACAAAAAAGTAGAAATTATTCCATGTATCCTATCAGACCATGATGCCATGATTCTACCAATTAATAACAATAATTATAACAGAAAATACATGTATACGTGAAGATTGACTAATACCCTACTAAAAGAAAAATGGATCCAAGAATACAAGAGAGCAGAAATTAAGAAATTCCTGCAAACAAATAAGAATGCAGATACAGTATATAGTAACCTCTGGAACAATATGAAAGTGTTTTTAAGGTGAAAATGCATAGCACTGAGCGCCTACATTAAAAATCAGGAGAAATTATGAATAAATAAGCTTATGGTCCACCTCAAATCCTTACAAAAGGAAGAACAATCTAACCCCAGGAAGACAGGAAATAATCAAGATCAAAGCTGAAATAAACAAAATCAAGAACAACAACAGCAACAACAACAAAAAAAAAAACAATAAAAGGAATCAACAAAACAAAGAATTGGTTCTTAGAAAAACTAAATAAAACTGACAGATCCCTAGCCAATCTCACTTAACGAAGGAAAGAATGGAAGCAAATCAACAAAATCATCAATGAAAAGACAGTGATCACCACTGACCCCATGGAAATCCAATGGATTATCAGAACCTATTTTGAAAAGCTATACTCTAAAAAAAAATTTCTAGACACATACCAACATTCCCAAATTGATTCAGGAAGATACTGAAAGCCTAAAGCCTAAAGAGCCCAATAACAGGCACTGAAATCCATATAGTAATGAAAACCTTCCAAAGAAGAAAAGCTCAGCACCTGATGGATTCCCTGCTGAGTTTTACCACACCTAAGAGGAAGAACTAACACCTCTCCTTATTAAGCTATTGCAAGAAACTGAAAAAAATGGAACTCTCCCATACACTTTTTATGAGGCAACCATAACTCTGATAACAAAACCTAACAATGACACAAAAAACAAAACTATAGACCAGTATCCCTGATTAATATCAACACAAAAATCCTTAATAAAGTTCTACCAAACCGAATTCAAAAACACATCAAGAATATATTCATCACAATCAACCTGGCTTCATTCCATGGATGCAAGGCTGGTTCAACATATGCAAATCAGTAAATGTGATTCATCACTTAAACAAAATTAAGGACCAAATAAATATGATCAACTCAATAGATGAAGAAAAGGCCTTCAATAAAATACAACACACATTTATGATCAAATATCTGGAGAAGATTGGGATCAAAGGAACTTAACTATATAAAGGTCATAATATAAGCTCTCAGCTAGTATAATTCTAAACAGTGAAAACCTGAAGGAATATCCAGTAAACATGGGAACAAATCAAGGCTGCCCATTCTCACCACTTTTATTCAATATAGTCCTAGAGACCCTAGCCAAAGCAATCAGGCAAGAGAAGGAAATCAAAAGTATAAGAATAGGAAGAAAGGAAGTCAAACTATCCCTTATTGCTGATGACTTGATCCAATATCTTGAAGATCCATAAAACTACCGGAGCTTATAAACAGATTAAGCAAAGTGGCAGGCTACAAGATCAACACCCATAAATTGATAGCTTTCCTATACACTAACAATAATAAAGCAGAAGAAGAAATCAAGAAATTGGTCCCATTCACAATATCCTCACAAAGAATAAAATACTTGGGAATTAATCCAACAAGAGAAGTAAAAGTAATGAAAATTATTGAACACTGAAAGCAGAAATTGAAAAAGACCTGAGAAGATGGAAAAACATTCCATGTTCTTGGTTAAACAGAATTATAAAGTGGTTCTTCTGCCAAGGCGCTATGTACATTCGATGCAATCCCCATCAAGATTGCAATATCATTCTTTTTTTTTTCTTTTTAAGGGAGAGGGACAGAGTGAGAGAGATAGAAAGAGAGAACCAATTTTATTTTCTTTTTCATCTGACCTGTGTTTCTCAGACACTTTGTTGTATATCTGATGCTGGGGTTTGAACTGGGTCCTCATGCACGCCAGGCAAGCACTCCAACCACTGACTCACAGCTCCAGTCCAGCAATATCTTTCTTTACAAATATACAAAAAGCAATTCTCAAATTTGTTGGGATCTGACCTTTACTTTATCAGCTGCCCTGGATCTTGTTGCTGTTTGCATAAGCTCCTTCGGGAAGGGCTGCTAAATTGTATATTGTTAAGCTTGAAAAACAGGGTGTCAACACGGGCTTCAGACGTTTCGCATTGGTATCACCTGCCAATTATTCTAGATCCTTCAAGGGGTACACGTAGAGACCTACTGATCAAACGTGTGCCTCCGAAATCCAGATGTGGCAATGAACGAACTAATGTAGAGAGGCCTCGAGGGGGCGGGGTGAAGGCCTTTAAGAAAGAGGCTCCAGCCAGCAGTCTAGAGCTCTAGCACTCCTTTGGAAGAAGAGCTCTTGCACTTTCTGCGGGCTGTGCTGTCCCTGCTCCTTCGGAAGAGAGCTCTTCCTTAGGGAGAGAGCTCTCATACTTTGCTGTTGGACGTGGTGTCCCTGCTCCTTTGGAAGATGAACTCTTGTCAGCAGCCGAACCTGCCTATGCTTTGCTCCTGAACTTCCCAGCCTTCAGAACTGTGAGAAATTGCTGTCTATGTTTGTTCTAAAATAGAGTCTTGTAGCGTTGCCTTGACTTGTTTGAGATTACTTAATGTTAGGCATTTTGTTGTAGCAGTACAAATGAACATTGCCTTCAAAGAGAGATGTAAAGTATGGATATATAAAAAGGAAAAGTAAAGTTTGGACAAAGAAAGACCGTTTCAGGTCTCCGGCCTGTGGTTTTTCTCATCCCCAGCCCATCCCTCAGATCAGAACCCAGCTGGACCGGGACACAAATTCATTTTGAATAACAAGAAACCCAGAATAAACAAAACATTATTAAAGCAAGAAAGACAAAACAGGTGGTTTCTCAATATCAGATCTAAAACTATATTATAGAGCTGTAGTAACAAAAATAGCGTAGTACTGGTATCAAAATAGGAATGAAGTCCAATGGAACAGAAGATTGAGCTAAACCTGGAAACCTTTAAACATCTGATCTTTGACAAAGGGGGTCAAAATATAACATGAAGGAAAGACAGCCCATTGAATAAATAGTGCTGGACAAATTGAACAGCCATTTGCAGGAAGTCGAAATTAGACCTTACCTCTCACCATGCACAAAAATCAAAACAAAATGGATTGAGAACCAGGAATTAAACCAGCTACCATACAATTCCTAGAAGAAAAATTAGGAGCAACACTGCAGCATATAGGAGCTGATAATGACTTTCTCAATGAGATTCCCAAAGCAAAAGACTAAAAGTCAAGAATCAATGAGTGGAGTGCCATTAAATTATAAAGCTTTTGCTCAGCCAAGCAAATGATCAAAACTGTCAACAGAGAACCTACAGAATGGGAGATAATCATGGCCTCTGATTCCACCAACAGGCATCTAACATCCAAAATTTGCAAAGAACTCAAAAAAATCAATATCAAAAACACAAACAATTCAATCAATAAATGGGCCAGAGAGCTAAACAGAAACTTCTCAATAGAGAAACTTGAGTAAGCCAATGAATACATGAGCAAGTATTCTAAATCACTAGTAACTAGAGAAATGCAAATCAAAACTACAGTAAGAATTCTCTTAACTCTAGTCAGATTGGCAAAGATGAAGAATATAAACAATAGCAGATGCTGGAGGGATTATGGGGAGTTGGAACACCAGCACATTGTTGGTGGAACTGCAAACTGGTACAAACTGCTCTGGAAAACAATGTGGAGACTCCTCAAAAAATTAGAGATAGATCCATCATATGACCCAGCTATCCCTCTTTTGGGTATTTTCCCAAAAGGGTTAGAATCAGCACATTATAGCAACAAAGCAAAATCAATGTTCACAGCAGCTCAATTTACAATAGCTAAATTAAGGAATCAACCCAGATGCCCCTCACTGGATGAATGGATCCAAATATCGATAGATGATAGATGACAGATAGATAGATAGAGATAGATGATAGAGGGAGAGAGTTCTACCTAGCTATTAGAAACAATATTATAGCATTTGAAGGTAAATGGATACAATGGAAGAAAACATACTGAGCAAAATTTGCCAAACCCAGAGACTCAAGGGTCAAATGTTTTCCCTCATTTGTAGACGCTATAACAAAACCCAGGCTTAGGTAAAAGATAGTCAAGCTCTTGTACTAGACCTACCAAAGGTATAGAAACACTTAATCTGGGGAAATTATAGATATGTAGGCAGAGGGGAGAGGAAAGGGACAAAAGATAGGGAGGGATTTAGGGAGGAAATCAACAATGTAACATACTCTTTACTCCCCCCGCTCCCCAGGAAACCAAATAGTACTTATGCAATCATTTAATTCTGGAAAATTCATAATCACAACTGTTATTGGGGGGAATATTGAAGAATCAAGAGACTGGGATGTTGGCAATGTGGGGGTGACTCTGGATTAGGATCAAATGCATATCATATTGTTACTTTATATGCATTTATGTTTGTACAACAACTCTACTCCTGAAAATTTAAAAAAAAACTTGGACCCCCCAAAAAAAATGAAAATGAGAAAACCAATAAAAAAGTAAAAATTATATATATATATCGATATATATATATACATATATATGTAAATAAATAACCTCACAGAGTAGCAGATGATAAATCTGAATGAGATAGTTTCATCTGCACGGATGCCAAGGAACCTCTCAACTGAGCCAGGTGAATGCAACCATGGTACCACATTATATACAATACCATTCCAGAGCACTGGAGAGCCCTCTGGCATAAGCACAATTCAGTCATCACCCTCTGCTTTCTTACGCCAGCTGAACAACTCGACCCACATGCTTCCTGACCTCTAGGCTATAGAATTAGAAAAAGGTAAGTTTCCCTTGTCTCTGGGAGTCCACTAACATGACCTTACTCCAGTTAGAGGGCTTATATTCTATAAGCTACCCTTTTCCTGGTTCAGTTTTATCATGGTCTCAGCTGTACAGATGGACTTTTTTTTAATCTTATAATCCTTTCTCATTTCCTTATAAGAACAAATACAATAACATTCCTCTAGACATATATTAGAATTATTCAATGAGGAGAAAGCTTAGAATACATAGCATATTAGAATGTATTTCACATGCTATTTCATATTTTCATTATACATTTTACTAACTTTATTTTTATCCTTCCATCTCAAACATATCACATCCAAAACAAGCTTCTCAATTTATTTCCACTTAAAAATATCAATCCTTTTTCATCCTCAATCTTCCCTATTTCAACAAATGGCAACATTATCCACTTCCTCAAACCACCTAAGAATTAACTTGAGTTTTCCCTTTACCCTTACCCTGTAGCCACCCATCAGTGACTTACACATTTTAATTACAAAATGGGTCTTGGATTTCCCATTTCCACTGCCTCCATCCTAGTCTAAGATGGCTTCATCTCTCATCTGTGCTGCTTTATGCTCTACTAATTTTTTCTCCATTTTTAGTCTTCACTTATAATATATTCTCCATTTAGCCACAAGAGTAATCTTAAAATATAAATCTGATCATTTTATTCTATTTAAAATACTTAAATGGCTTCCCACTGTACTACAATAAAATATATACTTCTTACATTGTATATTGACAAAAATCTCCTCTGGGTATTCTGTTATGCACTGATGTTCAAGGCAAATTTTACAGTATCACATGGTTTGTTAATGACAGGCTACATTAAGAAAAAGCCTGCTCCAGCAACAGAAGACATGGTTCCTCCTCATCCTGTTCTTACACACAGGGACCAAGGCACTGTAAGGTTAGCAGAGACTTCTGTGGGATAATGGAGGTACCCCATCTTCCCTATGTTCTTCCTTCTTGAAATGAAAATGTGAAAGCACGTCAGTAGGAACATAAAGAATTTGCTTACTGTCAGCAAATCTGGACTTGGGCAAGGTAAAGAAAAGGGAATTCTATGCACTACAGAAACAGAAGGGATAATGGTGATTATGATTTATCCACTAGCACAACAGATTGAGCTAGAAAATAATAAACATATGGGTGCTCACCAATAATGCTATACAAAATAAACACCCATAATTCCACCATATGCTGCTGCTTCTCCTACCCCTACTTATTTCTCCCAAGTTTCAAGATAACTTAATTTCGATTTTTTGTGGGGAGGGGAATACCAGGAATTTAACCCAGAAGCACTTTACTGTTGAGCCACATCCTCAGCCTGTTTTTACTTATTTTGAGACAGGGTCTTGCTAAATTGCTTAGGGCCTAAATTGCTGAGGCTGGCTTTGAATTTGAAATCCTCCTGCCTCAGCTTCCCCAGGCACTGGAATTACAAGCATGCACCACTAAACCCCACGCATTCCCTTACTTTTTGAAGCTTCATTACATGTGCCTAATCATAAAGTTTAGTTGTTTTCCTAACCTTTACACAAATAACATTATACAAAGATCTTCTACAATCTTCCAAAATTGTCTCACTTGATACTGTATTTCTAACAGATATTCTGATTAATATGATAGCAATAATTATTTTATACACCTGCATAACATTTCATTATGTGAGCATTTATCCATTGTCTTAATAAAGTTTTGGGTTCTTTCCAGTTTCATACTACTATATACATTGCTGATGAAAACCCATGGACATGCTTCATGACCTGTACTCAGGAACAATTTTCTGCAGGGTGCCTAAAAAGTAGAATAACTAGGTAAAATTTCAACAATGATGAACATTTTCCCAAGGAGAAAGCCAGTTCACTGCCCCCTCCTGCGAATGTTTCCACTAATCTACAACATCCTCTACACACTTTATCAAATGTTGAAATTTGTCAATCAGGAGAGCTTAAAATGAAACCTCATTGCTGTTTTTGGTTTGTATTTCCTTGATTTTTTGAGGTGATGCTCTTTTTCATATATTCATGAGTCATTTACATTTCCTTCTCTGCAAAATGCTTGTTTGCCCATTTTTTTCACTATGCTTTTTCTCATTACCTTGTAGGCATTTATATATTCTAGATAATTATATTTCAGTTATAAGATTGCAAATATCTTCTGCCAGTTTGTGACTTATCTTTTTGCTTCATAGTAACTTATGATACACAAAAGCTACTTTTTCTTTTTTTTTTAAGAGAGAGGGACCCTGAGAGAAAGACAGGATCAATTTTATTTAGTTTTTCATGTGGCCTTCACCATTCCATGTTCTATACATGGTGCTGGGGTTTAAACTCATGTACTCTAGCATGCCAGGCAAGCATTGTAACCGCTGAGCCACCATTCCAGCCCCCACAAAAGCTACTTTTAACAGCTAAATTTGGCCTTCTTTTCTTTTGTTAATTAAAAAAACTTTCACACCTCCAAATCATAAAGACACCATCATATTCTTATTCAATTTTTAAGTTTTTTCTTTTGCCAACATCTTTGAAAACCCAGTTATTCTCACAAAAGGTATAGATTTTATTTCATTTTTTCTGTATGGATGACAGATTTCCCTCACATCATGTGCTCCATAGATCTTGTACTGCAGACTCCTTAAAGGTTCTGATACTTTTTATATGGCACTATTTTTATGTGGTGCATAATTCACTGACATATACTTTTTGTTGTTTGCAGTTGGCACTTGATATTTCCAGCAGCTCTTAGTATCTATATTCACTTTTAATAGCATTTGTGAATTGCCTTTCTGATCTTAACACTTTCCTTCATACAATAACACTTGCTAGAGCCTCAATACAGGTAGTCTGTTAGAGATGTGATGGCAAGATGTGCTCATCTTGTTTTAGACAACTTTAACCTTTATTTCTAAACCACAATGCTGATTGAACCTATCATCATAGAACCCCGAATCTGTTGCTCTTGTTTCAGTTCCTATTTTAAATTTGTTATTTGGAGTTTTCCTTTTTTTGCGGGCCCAAAGCTATGGACTGCATTGTCTCTCTCACACTCCCTAACCCATATGTTGAAGTTCTAACCCCACAACATGACCATGTTTAAAGATGGAGCCCCTAAAGGGTTAAAGTCAAATGAGGTTAAAAAAAGAAGTGGGGCCCTGAACCTCATACATGTTCATGTGAGCACAGAGCAAGATGGCAGAAGTTTCACCAGAAACTGGTCATGCTGGCATTCCAATCTTAGAATTTCAGCCTCTGAAACTTTGAGAAAATAAATCATGGTTTAAACCACCCAGGTTATGGTACTTTTTATACGACAGCCTGAGTAGACTAATACACCTAATGATGCAGTAAAAACTATTTTGTACTTTGGATGTGGCTACTTTGCAAGGGAAGTTTCACCACACAAGATTATCTTGTGTACTATCTGTCAGGAGAGTTTAAGGACAGTACTTCTGTTCTTAATAAAAGTGCTTCTTTATTAATGGGGAGCTATTGATTAGGGGTCATCATGAGAGACTATATGCAAAATTAAACAATATTTGCTTGACAAAAAAATAAGCTCAAATTAACTATTCCTAAGGTTGACTGCTATAGTTCTGTATACTTTATATGCCCCGGTCTCCTCCCAAAGTTTACAATGACATTGTTAAAAAATTTAAAGGACTATGTGATCAGCAACGAATTTTACTTCTATGTGCAATTGAAGGTGATGTAAAAGAAAGGAGGAATGAAGAGTTGATCATGCATATGGAGATAAAGGTATGAATGTGTGAATTAGGTTTAACTGCATGCAAATAAGTTGCTGAAACAAGGTAGAGGTTTATTTGCATCTTCCAAAGAAATCCAGAGGTAGAAAGTGCAGGTCTGGTCCGGTGGCTTCAGGTGATCACAGATTCCAGCTTCTTCCATCCTGAAGACTGCTGCATGTTCAGGATGTCTGGCACAGATTTAGTCATTATGTTCACACTACAGACAAGAATGAAAAAGTCAAGAGGACAAGTGTCTGGAAAAACACAAATTGAGTCTCCAAACAGCATTACATCACTTAAGAATTTTCCTGGTAAGTCCAACAAATGACTTCTACATATAGCCACTTGGCAACACCCAGCTACAGAGAACAGGAAAATAGGACTTGAGCTGAGCACAGTGACACCCCCAACAAAAAACTGGTACTGTACAGAAGAGATAATGAAGACTATGTGTTATTACACTTTTTTATTTTTTATATTCTTTATGCTTTGACATTTTGGAACCTTTAGACCAAGAAGGGATGTTCCTTGATGTTATTTAATTACTAGAGTTGAGTGAAAACACACCTTTGATATGCAAATAAACCAATCCTAAATCCATACTCTTTATCATCTTTTATCAAACCCCTCCCTTATTCACCTTAGGGCCAGGAACCAGACAACTAGGGATCATCCCTATGCATAGCTCAGAGTCTGCTGAAAGTACTCAAACTACCTAATCCTAAACTTGCTGAGCTGAAGTACTGTGCTTTGCCTGTTCCTTCCCCATAAAAACACAACAAAGGCTCTGGCCCATGCTTTCCCTTTTTTCCTTATGCCTCCTTACCAAACCTGGTACTTCTCCATGTGCCCCTGCATGACATGGCATGCCACTCCTATTCGAACTATAAGAAAAAAAAACTCTTCTTTCAAAGGTAGTTGTCTCCATATGTATCATATTACTATATGTGATTAAAACAAACTCCAGATAAAACAGGTAAGCAACTGGAAATCTTTACTAAAAAAATTTCTGTTTTTCCACAACAGAAATCTGGAATCCTGGCAACATCTGAAAATTATCTCACACAACCAATTAACAATGTTTAATGGAAGGGGAAAAAAAATCATTCCTGTCTCAACTTCTCTCCTAAGCTCAATTAATATAATTAACACCCTAACAAATATGTTACAAAGTCTACAATTAAACTATGTTCAAAACTAAACTTATTATCTTTCCCCTCTCAAATCTGCTACCAAATCCCTGTTCCAAAAACCCAGAAGCAAAGTATCACTATCTACATTTGTATATACCCAAGAGGAATCTCAGAATCATCTTTCACTGCTTTTCCTCTTACCATTATTTATTGTGTCATCACTAGATCCTGGGCAGGAGCTATAAGTTATTTTTCTTAGTATCTCTAATTCAGAGCCTACCATAGGATCTGGCACAAAACTGCAACACAAATTAATAATCTGTTGAATGAATCTGAATCCCAATTGTCTTTCAGGTAACCTCACATTCCCATTCTACTCATCTCTCCAGGCTTACTATGTGAGCTTCCTAACTGCCACTAGGCTGTCCCCCTTCTAATCTATTCCAACGTTTTTATTATTCTCTTCGTAAAGCATACTTTTGATGAGATGTCCCTGTTTTCTAACATTTTACGGGTCCCCACTGCTAAAGTTCTCTGCAAACTTCCAAGACCCTTTACAATCTAGCTTGAACCCACTTTTTTCCATACCTTTCTCTACTAAAAACTAGCCTATTTTCCTTCTCCTATACTTTTCCTCACAACATATCACACTTAGCTGCAAAACTTTCTGCTTATCCTTTCTCCCACCTCTATTATCCTAAGTTCCTTTATCTCAGGAATCTTGTTACATTCATCCCTATATTCAGGTCCAGTAGGGGTGTATGCCCTTAAGCAAGTGTCCAATTGACTTTAGAGATCAGAAAGATAACCAGATTAATTGTAAATAGTTAAAAAAGATTAAAAACAAAAATACCATCAATGTGGAATAAGTAATCCATGGAAGTTAATAACAACAAAAAAGTACAATAAACTATTCTAAAGTTTATAAGTGTTCATAAATGTCACAAGACTTGGCAAGATGGGCATAGTGACTCAAAAAATGATATGCCTTTTTTAAAACAACTACAATTGCCAGGTCAGTGGCAAAGGTCTGTAATCCCAGCATCCAAGAGGCTACAGCAGGAAAATCACAATTTCAAAGCCAGCCTCAGCATTTTAGTGAGGTTCTAAGCAACTCAGTGAGACCCTGTCTCAAAATAAAAGGGCTGAGGATATAGCTCAGTGGTTAAACTCTCCTGGGCTCAATCCACAGTACCAAAAAATAAATAAAATACCTACAATGACAACAGTCAACATGTACTGAGCACTTGTTGCAGGACCTCTGTATTAAATAAGTTACAGATACTGTAGAATTTATTATACTCTTTACAACAGGCCTATTAAGATAGGTACGATTATCCCTGTTTCACTTGCAGGAAAACAAAATAACCTGAGATAGAGTTAAGTAACTAACCAGTTAGTGAATGGAAAAGCAGGAATTCAAATGTAAGCCTTGACTCTGAACTATTATTATTAACCATATTTTTTTTTTCAAACAGCCAGAAGGGCACAGAAAGTAAATAAATGTCAAGATGGACAAAACAAGACCCTGAGATCCAAAATATGGCAGAGAGCAAATGAAACAAGAAACCCCTCATTATTGTTGTTGCATAATAACAACAACCCAAAAAGCTACCCTAGCATATGGGACTGTGGGGCTGCCACAGAAACAAACTATAATAGTAAAAAGGAACTTCAATGCTATTGATGCCTGCCAAAATTCTCAATCTCTAAATAAGGCTGAAAACTCCCTGAACAACATTCTTGACAATTTCCACAATGAAACAATGAAAGAAACAAACTCTGAAGTTAACTTAATCAGGAATGACACTGCTCACTATAAGGAAAGCAAAAACAGGCTGACTTGTTAGAGACATTAACAATGACTTGTTTTCCTGTAGGATCACCAGAGGTGTTTCTCCTTTACTCGTAACTCTTCTCCCAACCAAAACGTATTATTTATTCAACTTGTGGTGTGATTCTAACGCACCTTACATGGGGCATTCTTCAGGTTAGCAGTGGGAGAAGGTGGATATTAAGACCAGTTAGGTATGATTATAAACAAAAGCAAGTAGTGGCAAAAGGCCAAATGCAAACACCACATACCCGAGTTCATACTCCAGGTGTGCATCACACAAGCTATATGGTTTGTGTGTGTGTGTGTGTGTGTGTCCAAAGAGAGAGAGGGACACAGAGAGAGAAAGAAAGAGAATCAATTTTTAGTTTTTCACGTAGCTTTTGTTGCTCCGAAACTTCATTATGTACGTGCTGGGGTTCAAACCCGGTTCCTCGAGCATGTCAGGCAAACGCTGTAACCACTGAGTCACCACTCCAGACAAGCTACGTGGTTTTGACAAGTTACTTAATCTGTTTTTCAATTTCACCTGTAAAATGAGGACAAGCATACTTTCTTCTTAGATGGTAGTTAAGTGAGGCAATGAGAAAAAGTACTTAGCTTAGTGCCTAACACATAGTAAGTATATAAGAAGTCTGCCATTGTGCTTGCTTCGGCAACACATATACTAAAATTCAAACGATACAGAGAAGATTAGCATGGCTCCTGCATAAGGATGACACACAAATTCAAGAACCATTCCATTTTAAAAAAATAAAGTCAGCCATTAATGATTATTGGTACCTTTTAAGAGATTTTCCTATAACTCTTAACTTTGAGGATTATTGCTCATTTTCTACAATAATTTTATTGCTGTTACTCCCTTTATCTTCAGAGAATACAAGGCAAACCATGAAAGAAAATAAGTAAATGATCCTGTCTTCATTTCCATGTCACTATTTCATTCCAATGGAACAACAAACACGTCAAGTCCTATAATGTTGCTTTGCTAGGTTAAGCTTGACTGGGGCAAAAAGGTAATTTGAATAAAATATAACCCCACCTCCAGGAATTATGATCTCTTTTTGGGTACAAAAGCAAATACCCATTAATTTTTCCTGAGTTGTAAACAATTCAGTTAGCAACAATTCACCAAAACAAATAACTCTATTCCTCAAAGAGCCACAGAAAAATGTTTGGTGTTTCTGAATGACTTTGAATTAACCAGCCAGCAATTTTTGAGAAATAATGACTCATGGAATTATACTGGCAATAAATAGATTCCATGCAGGATGATCTTTAAAAATATCAGTCCTTTTGAGTGCACATACACTATTAAAAGGTAAATGAAGGGGTTGGAGCAGTGGCTCAGTGGTACAGCACTTGCCTGGCATGCATAAGGAAGCAGGTTCAAACTCCAGCACAACAAACACAACTATGTGTCAGAAAAACAAAAACCAGATGAAAAATCTAAATAAAACTGATTCTTTCTCACTCTCCCTTCCCTCTTTAAAACAAAATAAATAAAAGGTAAGAGAATAAAACAAGCATAAGATGCTAAAATGCAGGTGGCTGGGGAAAACATATGGAAGCTTTTCTTGTTCATTTTAGTACATGAAGCAGTACTGGCTGCATGTAAGTATAGTAAGCCTGGTTTGGAAATAATGGCAATATTTCACCCCAAAATAATAAAAAGTTTTTTATTATTATAAAAGTAATGCATGTTCACACTATAATACACACATACAAAGCATATAGAAACACGAAAAACAAGTAATCACATTTTAATATTTTGGCTTCCAAAGGCTTTTTAAAGGATATACCTAATTATAACTTCTTTTCCAAAAATGGGATAAAATAACCCATGCTGTTTTGACACTCATTCTCCCACTTTTCTAGATATCATGCTCATCTTTCCATATAACATGCAACCCCCAAATGAAAGTCACAGGGCAATTTTCTGCAGATTTGGACCTTCACACCATGTAAAAGGGAAATGCAGAACCCAAAGTTGGGCTAGAAGACCTCTACGATCTATAAGAGGTACAGGAAGTTTCTCAACAGACAGGTGGGAAACGCAGAGTTTATGATCCAGCCAGTCTGACTGGTCAGGGACCACTAGATTTGGCAGAATCAACAGGTAGGGACAGGATTCAACATCACTCTAAAAGTTGGCTCAGCCTCAGAGTTTTTAGGAGCAAGAAGATAAAAGGCAATCTCTGACAGAAGAGTAAGCTCACTGAGATGATCCTGCAGGATGCACTATTATGCCCCTGAATCCTCGACTCAGAAATTACTTTGGGCTGTTAGTCTCTTTTGTTTACTGTGTAGTTTTCCCCAGAACACAGATTTATAATTCTATTTAAATATAAATGCTAATTTGCCTAATTTCTCACATGTAAGGAGTGTAAAACTTTCTTTGCTAAGGGAAGATAAAGCACTGCTCAAAAGACAAATGTTAACTACTTTACAATGTTGCTTCAGGAATGTAGTAGCATAGAGGAATGAGGAATACATTGCCACACAGATTCAATGTGTAAACTTAAAAGCAGAGTTAATATGCTGATTAGTGGTCCCAGCTGCAGAAACAAACATGTCTGATAGGAGGGAATAGTAACCTTTTGCTGTTCCTGGACAAGGATGGGATAAAGCTAAGGAAATTCCATCTTTCCTCAAGCAAAATAAACTTTAAGAACAAAAAACAACAACAACAAAAAAAAGCGGTTCAAGTGTGGAGGAAATAATTTTAAAAAGTCAAGGGTCCATAATATAGCACATGAATTCTGAACCTGGAATAGTCCAACATGACCCAAGGTGAAAAGACACGTAGCCTAGGAAATAAATCCAGAGGCTATAAAGGAGACCAAGCTGGGGATAGAGTGGCACAGACAGAACAAGTGACTTCAGCGGGAACCTTCTGACAAGTTGCAGGCTGACCTGGAGAGGACTGATGCAAACTTTAAAGAACAAAAGATACACTAAAAAACTTAAGTTTATTTCGTATAATCTTTATTGGTAAATTATTAGTTATCTGTAATTTCCTGAACCTTAAAATAAAATGGTATATAAAAATGATTTGCTTGCTTATGTGCGATAAGAGAGAATGAGGAACACTAAGGAAAAATGCAATACCTGAGGCTCTCTGGGTTAACCCATTAAGTCAAAGATGTTAAAACCATTAAGGCCCAAGTTTTCCATTTTGCAGTAATTTCAAAGAAATTGACACAGATGCATTAAAATAGGTTGTAAATCATAATCTAAAACTTACATATAATTAATATGATGTTATAATATATTCTTATTCATACTATTATATAATTTTATATTATATACCATATTTTAGCTTTTCATACACATTCCACCTATGGGATAATGGAACAAAATAGGTTACAAGAACCTTCAGGCTAGGGGTTTAACTCAACCATGGACCACTTGCCTAGCACGTGTAAAGCTGGGTTCAAGCCCAGCATCTTTAAAAAAAAAAAAAAAAAAAGTACCCTCACCTCCACCCAGAGACCAGAGAGTTCTTGGAGAAAAATGGGGCTTGGAGAAGAGAATAATGGAACCAGAGCACCTAAAAATGAACTATTTCATCTCTAGTTATATTTCAGGTCTTTACTGATGGTAAATTATGCCTCAGAGATGTTATAACAAAACTGTCCAAAAACAAAAGACATGGAGAAGGTAGGTTACTCTTGAAACAGCTTTAGGTTAGACACTAACCACTGTTCAACAAACCCCTTCAAACTGGAATAAAGCTCAATATTCCACTGGGATCATTCATCTGTCAATATTTATTGAGTGGCTCTTCTGTGCCACGCCCAGGTACACAGAGAAGATTCAGCCTTTGCCTTCAAGTCTATATTGCAAACAGGTAAGAAAAATCAACGTTTACAACTATGGAATAAATGCCTAACATACAGGAATGCTCAAAGAACACTGAGAGGGTAAATAATACTATAACTTAAGTGTACCCAAAAGCTGGGGGTCTTCCAAAGGACATTTCTTCCTTTGCCATAACACAAATTAATGAACCTGAAGGTTTGCTACTTGAAATTACCTGTAAAAGAATAAATACACAGTACACACCAAATTGTCAGGAGCTACTAAGGTTTATACCACAAGAAGAAGAAAGGCAGTGACAGTCAAGAAAAATATTATCACTCATTTATATAAAAGAGCATTTTAATTCTTGTCCTTAGAAACTATAGACTATACATGATTCAGAAATGGGACTGTACCAAACAATGGCCAAAGAAGAATCATCCATTCTATTCCTTTTCTTTTGTCTGGTCACTCAGAAAGATAATATTATCTGTAAAGAAGCCAAAATATAAATATTATTTTCAGAACTCTCTCCCATTTCATTTAATAATTCCCCTTGAACACACACATACTTTAGTGCTATCACAAATTTTCCAAATATTAAATAACTTTTGCTATATTTGTGAAAGGCGTATACAATAGGCACAAATGGAGCCAAAAGTTGGGCTTCCGCTGTTTGTTAAAAAATTCAGACCTTGTTAGAAAAGGTGAGGTATTTCTTGTCTTTCCTGAAGACAGTAAGATAAAATCTTCCCAACAATAACTTCCTGTAAAAGAAGTGCTTATAAGTTTGGATGTTTGCTGTGCTCAACAGAAGCCATGACACCAGACAGCACATTCTGACAGAGTACCAATACACATCATTTCACATTACAGGTATGAAGAAAGAACAAGGTTCACATTTGGCCTTGTCAGTGTTGCAGATTTGTTTTTAAGTAAGTTCAAAAAACCATAGAAAAATTTTATATTTAAATTTTAAAACAGGATTTTTATAGACCCATTTTGGTGGAAAGTTTTACAACAAATATTATAGAAATAAGCATGTTTATCCCAAAACAGCAGACATTGATCTTTCAGAGGGAGTCAACTAAGGGCAAAGGAAAAGAAGGTATTATTTCCTCTATAACATCAAAAAATTTCTTGTGAACTATAATAAAATTAACCACAAAGTGATTATGATACAATGACCTGTATTATATCTGTTCAAGACTTCATGACCACAATCTTCCAAAAATAGAATATTTACATATAAAATGGTAACTCAAGAAAGAGATTATTAGATCTGAAATCACTGTGTAAAAAGCAAAGAGTGCCATCAACTGGAAGCATTTTTCAAGTTCAGGTTATTTTATACCAAGAAAAAAAATATGGACTATAAAACAGGTCAACCAAATTTAACGGTTTCCTTCAATTCAAACAAAACTGAAGTTCTATTCAGATTTACTATACTCATACAATTTACTATCAGTCATAAACATAAACTGACCATGCTAATGAAAACCAATGACAAGAAAAAAAATGAAAGGACAATCTGAAATGCTTCTATTTTACTTGGTTCATAATACCAAGAGTTTAAACTATTTAAAGTTTACTCACAAACTTATCATGGAAAATAAATGATAGTAGGAAAATACCTATGTTGGTTTTCAAATTCAATATACTTTCAAAGAAACTTACTAATAAAGAAAATATAATTATTATTTACAAATTATAATTTATTAATATATTCAGCTGTTAAGACACTAACTGAAGCAAAGGGAAAGAGGAAGACAAAAGGGAAATCTGTCATTTAACAGACTTAAGATATACACATAAATGATGTAATATAATGTATAGTCATTAATTCATGAAATAATAAAGGAAATTTGAACATGGTCATAAGAGTAAAAAGAAATTAACAATAATCTCTTAATATTAAAGTGTACAAATAGCATTTCAGTTCTTTTTGAAAAGATCCTATCTTTTAGATACTCAATGAAATTTAAAAATGAAATGATGATGTCTGGGATCTGCCTCAAAATAATACAGGTGGAGGAAACGTGGCTAAGGGCATAGAGGAAATGATACTGGCCACCAGTTAAAATTGAAGAAGCTAAATGACGGAGACTCATTTTACCATTCTACTTTTATATTTGACATTTTCCAAGATAAAACCATTTGTAACAATATTACCTAATCTCTGCATTATCTCAGGAGTTCATAAATATTGAGATATTACTATTTCTTTCATTCTCATTTGTTTTTTTATGTGTGTATGTCAATAAAAACAAACAAATGACTAGAATTGATGCTTAACAATGCATAATTTTAGCAGTCTATCCAAGAAATGGGAAAAACATCACCTATCTCATCAAAAGATATATTTCTAGGGCTGGAGCAGTAGCTCAGCAGTCACAGTACTTGCCTGGCATGCACAAGGACACAAGTAAGAACCCCAACACCATGTAAACAACAAAGTATCAGACCAATGAAAGCCACATGAAAAACGAAATAAAATTCTTTCTCTCTCTCTCTCCCCCCCATTCCTCTTTTTAAAAATAAAATAAAATAAAAAATGTATTTCCAGAGCTGAATGTGATATTGCATGCCTGTAATCCCAGCTACTCAGGAAGGTGAGGAAGGAGGACCACAAGTTTTAGGGCGGCCTTGGCAACTTGGCAAGTCAATTTTCTCAAAAATGAAATAAAAATTGGAAAAAGGGTTGAGGATGTAGCTCACTTGTGGAGCACTTGCCTAGCATTTGTGAGCCCCTAGGTTAAACCCCAAGTACTGCTGGGGGAAAAAAAATAATCAAGATACATTTCCAAAATTTCAGCTTTTATATTAATATACTGAAATTGGTGAATTAGGTACTAAAAGCAACTGTAATAACTCAACATGAGAAAGATGTCATTTAGAGTCTTACTGTTAACAGAATTCTTTAAAATTTCTCTTATGTAGTCAGTCCTCCATATTCAAGGGTTCCACATCCACACATTCAACTATAAACATGGATCAAAAATGTTTGAAAACAATTCCATCTGTACTGAACAAGTAGATGTTTTTTCCTGCCATTATTCCCTAAACAACACAACTACTTATACAGCATTTACATTAAGTATTACAAGTAATCTGGCAATAGTTTAACATGGCTGAGAGGATGTGTGTAGTTTATATAAAAATACTACACCATGTTACATAAGGTACTTGAGCATTTGCAGATTTTGGTATCTGTGGAAGATCCTGGAAACAGTCCCCTAAAGGATTCCAAATGAATGACTGCAAGTATATATGTTTTGTTACAAATAACACTTAAAATTAAAAAGAAGATTCTTAACTACACAATACACTTTAAGATAAACTTTGGAGGAAGAAATGGAAATGATACGAGTTAAAGGAAAAAGGAATAAAGTAAAAAATCCAAATGTTGAAGAGCTTCCTCATGTATGTTTTTAATAAAACAGTGGATATCAAATTGCTATAGTATTATTCTGCTAATCTAAACATAACCTAATAACTTTCTTTTGAAAAACAAGTGTAAGTCAACTTAAAGATGTCCAAAGTTATGCTGTTTCCAAAATTCTTACAAAATTTTCAGAAGTTTGAAAAACTCTGCTATGGGGATATCTTCTTAATCTTCTTCAAATTTTATATGTTCATCTTTTCTATGTTGTTTTTTTATTTGTTTAAACAATAAAAACTTTTAAATTTCAAATAGAAATTACAGCATGTTAAGTTCCAAAGAGGTTCTTAATAAATTTACACAAAATTTCTAAAGCCACACACCCTAATCCAACTGTCTTTGTACATGCTACTCCCTCTTTAGATGATGTCCTTTAAAAAAGAAACTAGGATTAAGTTCTAATAAATACTAGCATGGAAAATTCAATTTCATACTCTACTCAAAAGTTGTTAATGAACTAAAATTGTTGAGCACAGAGATAATTTTCACAGCCCCAGTACTTACAACACAGTCAAGCTGTTGAAGAAGAAAAGAAAAGCTATTATCACAAGGTTCTTACCAGCTATGATTGTTGTTGCCTGTCGCCTCACATTATTTTTATCCATGTATTCACCGTAGTCTACTTTCCCCTCCACATAAATTCGTGACCTGTTACAAATAATTTACAGTTTTTATTCTGGAAACTCTACTGTGCTTTTTACAAAGAGTTAGGTCAGTAGTGGTAATGTACACACTAAGAATTAAATACATAATCACACCTAATTCCATTTTTGCTACCGCTTCTCAAAGTTCAGATTTAAGAGTAATGAAATAAAATGTACAGAAAGACTTGATCCATCTATGTACAAAGCACAAGGTTTTCTCCCTCAGCTATTTTCCTTATGAAAGTTAAAAAATCAACATCTTAAGCCAAAATTTAAAAAAAAAATCTAAAAATGGCAGCTTTAAAATATGAAGACAAAAAGACCAATTTAGTGACACCCGTTAAATCTGTAGGACCGATTTCCAATATGTCATTTTACTTAACCTCTGATTTTAGACTCCCTAACACATGCTGATTTTAACTAATTTATCAATTCCCTTCTATAGTGAGGTTTATAATTTTACTTCTAAGGAACTTATTATTAAAATTCAAAATAGAGGTTTTCAGTTTAGTTTATCTCTCAGAGTTAATTACTAAGACAATTTCTATACTATATAAAAGGCTGAACTAGATGACACTCATAAATAGTCCACCATCACCAGAAAAGTACAATGTAGAAAGAAGATAAAACAAATGAAATGATACACAAACA
Source organism: Aplodontia rufa (assembly GCA_004027875.1). Taxonomy (NCBI): domain Eukaryota; kingdom Metazoa; phylum Chordata; class Mammalia; order Rodentia; family Aplodontiidae; genus Aplodontia; species Aplodontia rufa. Next base: position 46,891 of record PVKS010006216.1, read on the forward strand.
ACATACAGATTCATGAATCAGTAGGTGAAACTCTATGTCAACATTTTCCTTGAAATACCCTCTTATGTTTGTATGTACACACACACACACACTTGAGGAAAACGGGAAAGACATATGAAGAAAAGGTATGCTATTATTGAAAAGAAAATATTTTTAATCATTGCTGAAATTATTGGTCATGAAATATGTTTTATTTCTACAGAACAAGTACATTTCTAAACAACATAACTATTAACATAAGTGCTGTTGAACACATTCTTTTGTCCTAAGAATCCAGAAAAGACATTTTTATAATTAATCTAAGCACTACAAAGTGTACTACTAAGTTTATAGAAAATGACCAAATAAAAATAACTGCTGAGGATAAAAATTCAGTGTCAGACTTCAGACGCTGCAGATCCTCTGCAAAGGGCATCATATAAATTTCAAGAGGCAAGATGCCACCTTCAGGATCCCTCATCAAGGAGGCAGGGGACCCCCTAAAAACAACCTGTTGCAGTTGCTCAAAAAACACACATTATAGTGACAAGCCACTCTGTCTTCTCTTCTGCCCCATCTACTTCTATGTATATACCCACCTTGTAGCCCTAAATTATAAGTTCTTAGAAGGCTTTGAATTAGTCACACACAAAGCAACATTCCTTGCATTGGTACTAAGGAATGAAAAGGTAGCTCTTCATATAAGAACCCAGGAATAAAGGAGGAGTTACATGTTCCAGGTCACGAACCTGTTACTGGTTCTTTATATCACTCAATCCAAAAGATTCTTCCTTTTGTAACTTACCCCTTTTTCACATACTGATATGCCACATCTCTAAGGCCTGGCCGGAACACTGATATTCTGTGCCATGTTGTCTTTTGACTGACATCACCTAAATCACAAGAACAGAAAACAGTTACAAGGCCATCAGACAAAACAAATGCAAGTGATTTGCAAAACCAAACTCACAATTTCTAAAAGATCAACAGAATTAGAGAAGATGGACCTTGTCTGAAAGTAGCTTATCTCTACTTACATAACTGACATAAATAATGTCTATTTTTCAATGATAAAATTAAAACCCCAGTCTTTTATACTCACCCATTTGATATACTTCACTGTCCCCTGATCGCCACATCTCATTTGTTGCTAGAGAAAATATTGTGACTGGATTTTTCCCTTCTGCCTGTCTCAGGACAGGGTCCTGACCTACTCGCCCAAGTAACTGCACACGATTCAGAGCTGAAACATAGGAGACAAAATAAGACTAACAACCTGCTGTGAACTGTTCATGCCCACCTCAAAATCAGTACTTTGAAGTGCTAAGTCCCAATGGAATACAGTATATATTTGGAGATGGGCCTTGTGCAGGTGATTAGGTTTAGATAAGGTCACAAGCAGATTAGTGTTCAAATACAAAGAAGAAACCAGAGTGTGTTCTCCCCACTACACACACATAGAAACAGTGAGAAGGCAACCACCTGCAAGCCAGGAATAAGGCCTTCACCAATAATCCAACCATGCTGGGACCCTGATCTTGGACTTCTAGTCACCAGCACAGTGAAAATTAAATATTGTTTAATCCATCCAGTTTGTGGCAATTTGTTATATTAGCTGAAGCTGACAAAGAAATTCAAACACCTTAAATTGAGAGAACTATACAGAAAAAAAAAACAGTTAAAAACTAGCATTCCAACTTTAATCTCTGAATTAAGCAAAACCCGAACACCAAACAATCAGTAAATTAAGTTAAAGGGGCAAATAAGGGGGAAAAAAAGGGCTGACAAGAAAGGGAAAAAAGCAGACCCACAAAACAAACTTAAAGCTTTACCTTAAAATTCTTGTGTGTAATATCTTTAAAAAAAAAAAACAAAAAAAAAAACCCTGTGGAACTAAAACAAATCCAAGATTTAAAACTTTATTTTAAAAAAGGAACATTTCTGGGGCTGGAGCGGTGGCTCAGCAGTTATGGCGCTTGCCTGGCAGGCATGGGGACCTGAGTTGGAACCCCAGCACCACATACACAACAAAGTGTCAGAGCAACAAAAGTCAAATGAAAAACTAAATAAAATTGATTCTCTCAGAAATTTCTCTCTCACCGTCCCTCTCTTTAAAAAGAAAAGAAAAGAAAAGAAAAAAAAAAAGGAACATTTCTGGAAAAAAAGTCTTTCACAATTTAAAAAAAACCTTGGACTCAGACAACCAAATATGATTCAGAGATATCACCCAGCAAGACAATGATGACAAGAGTGAGCAGAATCTGGCTTCTAAGGAAAAGAAGGGCCCAATTTATACTAGGTCCCCATAGCCTGATGGGGCAAGGCCAATCTAAGGAACAAATATGAGCCAAAGCTATAATGGTTAACATGGTATTTACCTAGCACCTCTTCCACAGCACTTTGAGAACACTAGCACAGTACTGTAAATAATACTGCCAACTTAGAAATAAGCTACTTACATCTTTCAAGAACCAAATTGCTGGCTATTTCGGACTCATGTCTTACAAACTGATGAAGTACCTAAAGGTGAACAAGCAAGCAACATGGCATTAATTTTTTAGAAAAGGCAAAGAAAGGACTCATTCACATTCATTCACCACTTAGGCAGTAAGTAGTTCCTGAGTTCCAGGAGAGAAGTTTTTCCCATATTCTTCCAATATATAGAGCCAGAAAGATCAAGTAAACATTTCTGGAGCAGCATACTATAGAAGGCAAGGGTACAAAGAAGGTACTAGGGCATGCACAAGAATTTACAGTCCTTTCCTGTTTCCTTTGTGGCAATCTTTGTGATTATGGCACTTTGTGTTTGCACATGAAAGGTAAAACCAAAATGTTATGTACACCATAACACTTTGAATTGTAAATTCAACCTATACCTAAAAGTTGCTGACAAGTTAGAAAAAAAAATTCAGCTTTCATTAGCTGGAGACACAGAAAAAGCCAAAAGTACTTAATATTCAAAAGAATAGATTTTTTTTAAGTATAAATAACTGATATATTATTACTACATTTTGAATACAGATTGTAGAAATTTCGAAACTTTGATTTATCTAATGTGGGTACAGACTTATTACATCATTAGACCAAAGGAGAGTAGAGATTTAGTGCTTTATAATTAATATATTCATAAACACTCATTAATAACATAAAAAGCAATTATCAAACCATTGTGAAGATATATGTAGTACATGCAACATCATTACTTAAGTCTCACTATTAGCCAGAAGGCACAGAGAATGAGAATAGATTAAATTCCAAAAATCAACACATTTCATACATTCATTACATGAATGTTTTTCAGACATAGCAATAAGCATAGCTTCCAATGTCAGACTCCCTGTGGATAAAACTGTGCAGACTATGAAGCCTTCCCTGGTTGCTTCTTCAGAATTCAACTTAATAGTGGTCAAGTATAAAGATATTGCTATCTAAATCACAGTCATCAGAAAAGGGTAGCCACCACCACACATTAGTAGTAGCACCTTAATGCTAATCACAGACATTATTAATTAATAACAACTAAGCGTTTTACCTAATATCAAGTAACGCTAAAACTAAATATATAAATAATGTAAAATTATCCCCACTTTAGAGCCAAGGAAACTGAAGCTCAGAGAGACTGAGTTAACTTGCCCAAGTTTTGTAGGAAACAAGTAGTAAGTCATGACTAGAACCCAGGGTTGTCTCACACCAAGGCTGCTGATTTTCCCACTGCCTCTGCTGCCTCAAAGACATTTTATTCAAGGTATACTCCTACTTCCATAAAGACAGGAGCACACATCACTGAATGCAGAGTTTAGAGAGCTGGACATTCAATCGGAGAAACATTTTTCAAGCAGCAGTAAAAGCAGAAGCCTAACAGAGCACCATGGTGCACACCTATAATCCCAACAGCTCAAGAGGCTGAGGCAGGAGGATCACAAATTCAAAGGCAGCCTCAGCAATGTAGTGAGGCCCTATGCAACTCGGCAAGATGCTGTCTCAACATAAAAAATATAAAAAGGGCTGGGGATGTGGCTCAGAGGTTAGTGCCCCTGGGTTTAATCCCTAGTACCAAAAAAAGCAGAAGCCCACCAATCAATGAACCCCACCCCTAGGTGCTGTTAGCAATATCACTAAATTTTAGGATAAAAAGTGGATAAGAAAATAAAGATGTTAACTTACAACATACTACAGAACCAAACTCTAAACTACTACATGTCATGGGCATAGCAATGTACCAATATGACTGGTCAGACAAACCAAAGCTTATAAATCTTAAAAGATAACAATATGGGGCTTGAGTGCATCTCAGTGGTAGAACACTTGCCTAACACATGTGAGGTGCTGGATTCAATCCTCAGAACTGCATATAAACAAATAAATGTAATAAAATAAAGGTATTCTGTTCATATACTACTAAAAAATTTTTTAAAGTAACACTATGTCTTATTTTAAGTACACATGTAAATCAAGGCCAAAAAATGAAATATAAATAAGGAAAGAATTATTTAACTTTTAACTTTCTTATCTTTGGCCTTAAAGATAACTTAATAATGTAGTACTATGTACTATCAAGATAGTAGTAACTTATTTTGCTTTTGTACCAGGGATTGAACCCAGGGTTACTTTAACCACTGAGCTATATTCCCAGCCCTTTTTTTTATCTTGAGAAAGTCTTGCCAAGTTGCCAAGGCTGGCCTTAAACTTGGAATCCTCCTGCCTCAGCCTCCAAAGTAACAGGGATTACAGGCCTGAATCATTGTGCCCAGGTAGTTATAATTTTTCCACGTTTCACATTTCAACACACAATTTTAAGAGTTAGGTTAAAAGTACCTGTAAGTTAAAGTGGGGATTTAAGACTATAAAGTTAAATTGACCATTGGGCAAAGTTGATAACATATTTCATAGAGGAACTAATTCTTCACCAGTCTTAATGGGAGAATGAGAATCACAGGTGTTATTAAGGAGAATCTACAGGACTTGGTCCCCAAATGAGGTGAGGAAAAGTGGTAATTTAGGCTGGCTCAAAACTAGCCAGGGTTGAAGGATAGATGAGGAACCAAAATGCACGGAATTAGAACCAAGTTTAGACACTGTAAATCTGTGGTGATGCTGAATTTGAGCTGCTCTTCTCAGTGTAGAAAGACGGGAGGAAAAGAGCATTTTGTGAAAGAGTTGGATGGACAGAAAAGGAACCACATGCCTTAAAGAAAAAAAATGCTGAAGCAATGATTATTATAGTCCTTATATCACTAAAACTTTAAATGCTATCTGATCTATATTCAAATTTCGCATTTTAAAAATTAGTGATTGCTGTTACACAGGTGAATAAATTTTAAACTTTTTGCTGTAGTAAACATCATTTGCACGGAAAAATTCATCTCGGAACCTCCCTGTCAAATTAGTACACATACGGGTAGGTAGACTTAAAGGTCTTTTGCCCCTGAAGTCCAAATCCTACAGAAATCTAATCATTATGGCTGATGAAAATACAGCTTAGCACTAATACAGAAAAATGACTACCTGTAATACAGGTCTTCGAAACATGGCTTCTATTTTCTTACAATCTAAACTTTTAGCTTTTCCTGAAGAAAAAAAAAAAGATAAATTAAACACTACTTCTTACAGCAAGTGAAACAACTTCACTAGTCCTAAATCTGCATGCATGATTTCTAGGCACCTGCAACATCCCTGCACATTTGACGATCCCCTCCCCCTCCAGAAACCTCTTTTCTAGTCCAATTTTCTCCTCCTACTACTCATATTTTAATATTCTGGTTCTGAGTTATTCTCACTTCCAATCCATTCTTCTCACATTTTATTGAAAGGCAAGCTCTCTTTAGGAAGAGATGATTAACTCACTCCCGTGTTCTAGACTTGAAGAGTTCCTAGAACACCGCTCAAGAGTTCAATAAATGTTAGTGTCAACATGAACTAAAATCTGGCACCCCCTGCTGCAAAAACTATCGCCTCCGACCCGGCTGGCAAAGGCCGAGGTGCGCTGGAGACCCGCGGGCTCCCGGGCCTCACCGCTGGGACGAGCGGGCGCCCTTCCCCAAATGCGACTCTCCCACCCGACAACTTGGGGAAAAACCGCGGAGTCCTCCCCCTGAGTGAGAAGGAAAAGACACCAACACAGCACCGCCTCCCCATACTCGCAGGGACTCTCGAACACCAACACACGACTCACGCCGTGCCTTCCTCCCTCCCTCACCTGACGCGCTAACCCCAGCTTCCTCCACTCGGCGATCACTTCCGGCGCACGAAGGACGCTGTGCTCGCAATAGGAAGGAGAAAGCCGGAAGTCAGTGGAGTGCTCCGTAGAAAAGCTGCCGTGAGAAACACGCCCCTTTCGCTTGGGAGTTCCGGGAGTTTCTTTCCGGGCAGAAGTGCGTGGTTTAACACCACCAAGTGGTGAGTCCGCAGATTTTAAATTTACAATGAAATGAAATTATTTGATGAGGTTCCCAGCCAGGCGGGAGAGGCGAGAAGTATGCAAAATTGAGACTAGGTCAGCCCACCCTGGATGAACAAAAAACCCTCCCAGGCCTCCTAAAGCTATAAGAACATCAGAAAAAGGAGGGATAGTAGAGAAAGTGCTGAGGCCCCCAAATTAAAGAGGGCACCAAAAGAAAAAGGTAACCAAGATAATATTTTAATCTAATATTTTTGAGAAAGAATTAACTTTATTATTTCATCTGGTTTTTGGTTTTCCTCTACTAGTTGTGTATGTGGTGCTGAGGATCAAACCCAGGATCTTGAGCATGACCGGCAAGGGCTCTACCACTGAGCCACTGAACCAGCCCTCATGTAATGTTTTTAAAAATCATAATTAATGCAGGAAATCCATGAAGACTAGAATATTGAAATTTGAATACAGGACCTAGCCCATGTTGGGAATTGATCTACAAGGAAACGTGAGCCACTATATACCTGATTTTGTGTATTTAAATTATTTCCAAAACATCAGTTGAGGGGCTGGAGTGGTAGCTTAGCAGTTATTAGGGCTCTTGCCTGGCATGGGCAAGGACACAGGTTCAAATCCCAGCACCACATTCAATACGAAGTGTCCCAAGTGTGTAGCAATGAAGGACATGAGAAAAACTAAATAAAATTGATTCTCTCTCACACTGTCCCTCTCTTAAAAAAAAAAAAAAGGTTGAAGAAATATTGAAACTTTTAAAAGTAGATGTATGGAAACTCACAACATTGTTTATTTTACTTAAACCAAAAACTGAAGTAATTGTTGATGGATATGGAAATTACTAGAAGCCACTCAGCCAGACAGCAAACTCCCTACTCACTATTCAGAAATCTACTGACTCAAGCCCTCCTTGGAATGCACTGCCTCCAGCCCTTATCAGAGTATCCCTATCCTGCTGAGAAGCTCAGTCTAACAGCTACCCAACTGAAAATCCAGTCCCCTTCCCACCTCATTCCCTCTATATCTACCCCAGTCCATAAGCAGCAGAGGGGGCCCAGCCTCCACTGGGTCCCCCCTCCATAGGTTTCTCAGGAGTAAACTAGTGTTACTGTCTTTATTTCCTTTTTTTTTCATCTCTTTTCTTACAATTGTAATTCTGCTTTCTTGGTTTTAAGTTGAGGGCTTTATATCTTATTCTTGACCGAGCAAGTCTTAAATAATTTTAATTAACTTCAACTAACTGGTCTTGTCTTTACTTTAAAACTTGGTGTTTTGTTTATCATGGGGTTTTTTCATTAGTTTTTGCTTTGTGGTGGTGCTGTTGTTTTAATTGAAACCAGGAGTGCATTACCATGAGCTAAACACCACACACCTTTTTTTTTTATTTTGAAACAGGGTCTGGCTAAATCGTGGAGGCTGACCTCTTGTGATCATACTGCTTCATCTAGCTTCTTAAGGATCAGGTGAGAATGACCACACCTGGCTTTTTCATTAGTTTTAACATTTTAAAATTTTTTCATTGAAATATCTTCTTTCTTGATTGCTGAATTTCTTGGGGCCTCTTAAATTTTGCCTTATTCACTGTAATCCTAGCCCTCCTGGAAAAGGAGGGCATGGAGCCCTGTGCACTGCAGAATCCAGGCCAATCAGAGGCCACCCTATTGCCCTTCATCTCCTGGTTCTGGGACTGTCCAACTTGTAGAAAATGAAGGGACCACCATATGATTCTAACAAGCGAATTGCCACCTAAGCCCATCCTTACCTTTGAATTAAAAAAAAAAATCTGCACTACTCAACATGATTTCCAACTTATTCCTAACTTGCTCAGAAGGTCTGGCTCACTAGTTTGCTATATTGCTACATATTTCTCTCCATTTATTTTCACCTTTACACAGTTGAATTCCTGAAATACCATGTTATGGTACTTTCAAGCCTTACACAGATATTGATAATACCACATTCCATCCTCTATGTTACTACTGTCAATGTCCTCCAGTGCTTTGCTCTTTTAAAATCCTACTTCCAATTGGGTGGTCAAATCAAAGGAAAAATTAAATTCACCTTTCCTCTAAAGTTAGTTTCCTGTTTGTTTTGAACTTTGGAATTTTCTTTAAATATCCTAATATGTCTGCCCTTATCCCGTCACTTGCCCTACAAATTATTTCTTCATTATCCCACTACTATCTCCTTCATTCTACTTGCAGAACGTGGGAAAGGTTGTTTAAAGAAAAATGGAAACAAAGTATCAAGAAAATTAAAAGCAACCAAACTTGGACCAACTCTTAAAATTTTCTAAACATCTAAGTAGAGAGTCCTGATGAATCTACATTCTTGCCGACAGGAATTACCAATACCCATTCTCCTTAGACTGTTAGGAAAAACAGTAGAGAAATTGCAAGTGATTTTTTTCTGCTTTGATAAAGCATGTTAAAATGTGCAACATTTTAAAGCTGTATAAGGTCACAGAGGACCCGAGTTAAAGCATTTTCTCCCATTATCAAGTAGATCCTTCTTCCCAACAAGCCCTTTGGCTTTGGTTTGCCCTCACTGTCCCCAGTATGTGAAATATCCTCCCCCTGACATTCTCCAAATTCTCTACTCACATAGGGTTCCTTTCTCTGTTTTCCCGTTTCCTTTTCTTTGCAGTTTATCTTGTAATATGATTGTAGAGGTGACCCATTTCTGTCCTGTGAGTTTTAAACTACAAGGAACCAGATATGACTATGCAGTTTGCATTGAGTGGGCTTTAAAATAAGAACAGACCTTAGGACTCAGATCATGGGCCAGAGCACATAAACAGGAAGAACAACAGGAAGATCCAAGAGGATACTCAAATAGACCTAAAATTTGAAGATCTCACACATACACACAAAAAAAAAAAAAGAATCAAAAAACTGGAAGAGTAGCTGAAATATATTTTGTATTAGACATACCCTTTTAAGAATTTACAATTCATTGAACCAATAAAAAAATCTACAATTCATATTTTAATTAAGTCCAGAAATCTTTCCATACCATGTCCTCTTTCTCTCTCATACACGCTTAACTGTAGACTTTCTATACTCCATCCATGGGCTGCAATAATGACAGTAGCATTATGAGTGTTCAGCATTTATCCTTGACAGTAGTAGGCTAATTTGAGGGCCATGATTATTTGTAGAACTGACTGAGAAAGAAGTGTATATCATATATGCCCAAAACTACAAAGTTGCCCTTGGTCTTGACTTTCTTTGCCCAAAAGTAAAGGAGTTTCAGCTATGGGCATCCAGTGATAGATGACCAAGGGGTGGCAATAATTTATCATAAATAAAAAATTTTGGAGACTTTTGATACTATAAATATTTTTGGAAGTTTTAATCATGTTCACTTTGCTTTTAAATCAGTTTTTCTAAAGTCTCATAACTATTGGAAAATTATAGCACTCCTGCGTAAACTGATTACTAACATGTATTTTGAAGTGCTTCAAAAGCAATTTTAGCATTTTATAGTTATTGTGGCTACTAATTTTAAAAAATCAACTTGACAAATTTTTATGTAATTCAGTTTAAATTATAAAGATTAATTATTCAGGTTGGAAAGTTAACATTAGTATTTCAGTAATAATCCTTCTACAGCCTTAGAAAAATAACTTAACTAGGTACATGTTAGAGCTAGACCAGTAAAGCACAAAAGTATTTCTCTAAATCTCGAGAGTATCTGCTGGCAACCTCAGGTCAGTATCAGGGTTTCTGTTTAGGATACATTTTTAGAAAATCAACATATTTACTTTCCAAAGTTTTTAAATTTAATTCCTTTAATGTCACCAGCCCAATAATGTTAATGAAATAATTATATTTAAGTTGTATCATGATCTCTAAGCAAAAACAATTTACTCAAACAAGAGGTACATGCCTAGCTAAAGTGGAACAGATGATACCTCAAGCCCAATGAAGACCCAGTTCCACTCATACTCAATAGTATTTATGCAGCTATGGGCTGTTGTGCTGTCTGCTACCATGGAAGCCAACAGAGCCAGAGGGAGAACTACCAATAATCTAGCATCAGGTCCTTTCAGGTGTAAAGCTTGTCTCTGAAGAACACAGTGGAGTCGTCTGAGACCCTTCTAGTGGTACTTGTCAATACCTGATAGCAGTTTAACCAAAGAATTCTGGTCTATACAATGCATACACTTAATAATGTACCTATTTTTAATATCACAAATGTGATTGACCTGGCATTGTATTGCAAGGGACACAGGAAGAGAATGGGGTTGAGGAAATGGCAAGCAATAAACCAATCCCATTTTAAAACCTTGAATAATGCTTGTAAACAAAAATGACAATAGACTATAGGATGAACTATATACCGCAGCTGACTGCATGGAAAGAGTTGCTGTTCCAAGACAGAACAAAAAAAATGGTATGAAGGCTTATTAAATGAAGGAAAAGAAGAAATCTAGGCAACAGAAGAACATGAATTATTAACAGGTTACCATCATTAAGATGACATGAATAGAAGTTATCAAATATCTTTAAGTTCAACATTATTTTATGGTTGAGCCTGACCATCATTATTAGCTTTTGTACCTGTGAAGCTGGGCCTTACTGACAAGATATGTTAGAATCGACTGGATTCTCTTACCCACTCAATCATAAACCATTTTCAAACAAATTTCTCATTCTTTGTTACCTACAAAGAAGTGTACTCATATTTGGCTTTGAAAATGATAAAAACCTTTATTTACAAATATCATATTCCTATGGAAATGTACACAGAGAAAAGGATTTGGATAAAAAAATGCTAAAATTACAGGAAGCAAAGCCAAATTCTGCTAAAATCAAGAGAAACTGGTGATAATCCAGAAAATCCAAACCAATCAGAACAATCACAAGATGGTTCAGACAAATAGAACAGTCACATCAAACTTCCCTGAATCCTCTACCTCCTATGTCTTTGTTTCACAAATTAACCAGCCCAGGAATGTCTAAGTTACACATATTTTTATTGCTATCTACCTCACATGAGGAGAGGGCTGTTACTTTCATAAATACTGAATCAGAAAAAGAGAATGCCTCATCCGGAAAACACATGAGGAGAGCCACTTGCTTAACAGGGTGGGAATTCTCTTTTAGGAACAGCATCATATAACTTTGCAAGCACTGTTGAAATCCAAGCACACTTTTTGTAAGCTACTACTGCAACTCAAAGCCAAATTATATTCCTTTCTATGTACAGGGAGTCACTGGGGTGCTTAGAAACTTCTTAGTTCACAGGTCAAGCCAAAGGCTATTCCCTGCTTTCACTCCAGAGGCCCATGTTTTCTCATTGTTCATCAGAATGTTTGAGAATTAAATAAGTTGTTGATAGGTGGCATCAAGAATATAACAATAGAGAATAAAACTGGCTACCAGCTAGTATGCCTGAAACCATTACTGGTAAGAATCTTAGTAGTATTATGATCTTGACTGTAATTACTAAATGACAGTGGCTTTTGGAGTCTTTGGCCATTCACAATGGTAAATTTTTCCATCCTATAACAGGAAGATTTGGATGTTCAGTATGTTTCTGGAAGCTGTATGGTAAAAGACTGCCTGGTATGAAATGAGTTCTTATGGGGAAGATTCCCCACAGGTAACACTTGAAGACTTTGCATTTTTTCCTCCCACCAGGTGTTTTTTGCTTCTTGATCCTGTGTGAGCCCCAGAGATCCCAGGGGCACTAGATTGGATGTCTCCCATGGGGGACAGGGCCTGCTGGGTTTCTCTCAGTTCCCTGGAAGGAAATCAGGAAAACATAGATTACCTATTACCTAATCAGAGACAGTATTTATAACTACAGCTAATACATCAATTTCTCTTTTTATTTCAGTTTTACAAGAACAAGCCTGAGCTATGTGCAGAATAGAAAGCTCAGTTCCTGTAGTTATGATTGTCATTAAAAAACGGTTGAAACACATGATGTGGCACATGGTACTTCAGTTTGTCAGATTCCTGGAGCACAAGTGGTCTTTAAAATTTAAAAGTGTACGATACTTCAGGCAATACACAAAAGTTACAGGAGTCAACAAATCACAGCCCCTGGGTCAAATCTGGCTTGTCACTGTTTTTGTAAATAAAGGTAAAGAAAGTTTTATTAGAAACAGCCACTTATTTGTTTACACAAAAAAAATCATAATGGCTGTTTTTACGTTACAACCAAGTTGAATCATTATAGAAGAGATCATATGTCCCACAAAGCACAAATATTTACTTTCTAGCCTTTACAAAACATGTTTGCCAACTCCTGATCTAGATAATTTCAAGATGCCATCTGCCCCTTCCCTGTCATGGATATTCACCACTGGTACTGGCTGATGACAGTTACTGGTACCTCCAGAACTAACCTCCCAGAATATGTAACCTACACTGTAAGAGGCACTTACATTCGTGTGACCAACATACATGGATAAATTCTTTGTATTTATTACACGGAACAACAGAACTCAGAACTAGAGCAAGATAAATATTTAGTGGCTTATTGGGAATAATTACCAGACCAAGAATCTGCTACTTATTATTTTTAAAAAATCAGATCAGACATTAAGCTTTCAAGCTAATCTTTCCAAGATTGACTTTGTATCTAAGAGAAGTCACACTTCTAAGCTTACTTCAGAAAAAGACATTTTTAATTTCATTCTGTATTTTAACCGTACACAATATAAATAATAATCACTTAAAAATCCTTCAGAATGCTGCTCAAACATCACTGCCTGACCTCTTCCCCAGCCTCACCCCAACTGATTAATTCCCATTTGTTTAATGAAGGAATGGGCTAATAAAATATAAGCCTACACAATTAAGCAATTGAATTGCTTTCTTTGTTCAGAAAACTCTCTTCCTCTAAACGTGTACTACAACAGTATATCTGCCCATCTGTCACTGAGGCTTAGTGGGTTTCTCAAATAGATCTCTACTTATATTAATCAAGGTTAGGTGATTACCCATCAATTTCTTAGATATCTGCTATCCCTCAATCCTACATTTTCTGTACAAGTGGTACCTTCCTTGTATTCCTCCCTCTTTCTTCCTTTGCATTATGTGGAATTTCCTGTCAAGCTACAGAGCTGCCCAGTCCTAAGGTATAAAGGGCCTCATGCTTCCACTCTCCCCTTAGACATGGGCCCAGGTGTTATAATGTAGAATGAATGTAAACTGAAATCCATAGCAGCACACTGGCCTGGTCATACTATTGTGAATAGTTTGTAATAAAGTCTATCAATTCCAACATCCAAAACTCTACCTTTCCAGTATGGCTATCTTGGACTTTTCCAAGTTTAGCTGCTGCTGGAGCTCCTCTGTTTTCCACAGGGAGGGCCGGAGAACTTGATTCCTGGCCAGAGCTGCTGCAGAAGGTCTCTCTGCTGGATCAGGGTGGATCATTTTCTGATGAAGTAAGGCCAAAAGGAAGGATCAGAAGCTTCACTATTAGAAAATATCCCCACTCAAGCCAACTCAACCCAGCTTACACTGGTGGGCTTTGTGAAACCCCGATTTTCCTTTGTGCAGTGGGAGGGAGGAATAAATGAAAACTTAGGTGCACTTTGGACAGAAGAAATATCCATATCTGGTAACATCAGTTGTCTACACTTTTGACCTGTCTTCAATGATCATATTTTGAGAAGGCTGGTTGATTAACTAGTCTAATGCCTTAAAGTGGAAAAACTGAAGTGCTACATAAAAAAATGATCAGTCCAAGACAAAGAGCCAAGATCAAAACCCAGTTTACCCAATTCTTAATTCAGCTTAATTCAAATACATCATGCTGCTTTATCACTTAATTATTAACCACTAAGATAATATTCCTATAACATTTGTCTCCAGGTAGATGATGTCTATAATCTAAGAGGATGTAAATATGGTAGAAAATACCTAATCTTTATATATAAATTAATAGTACCATATAATGAAAATAACACTGATCCTTTCACTTAGAGGCCAAGTTCTATGCCAGCTCTGCCATTTACTTTATAAATTTATTGAAGTTCAGTTTCCCTTACCTGAAACTTGGGATAATATTCTTCTGGGACTGCAGTGAGAATTAAATGAATTAACATACATATACAGCTTTGGTTTTTATTTGTTTGCAGTACTGGAGATTGAACCCAGAGGCACTCCACCTCTCAGCTACATCCCTAGTCCTTTTTATTTTTCATTTTGAAACGGGATCTTGCAAAATTGCTTAGACTAGCCTCAAACTTGCAATCCTCCTGACTCAGCCTCCCGAGTTTCTGGAATTATAGGTGTGCCTCTGTTCCAAGTTTTGTACAGTACTCCTAGCACAAAGCCAGCATTTAGGTATTCAGCAAGTATCAGCTAAATCTAAGAGCAGTTTACATAGAGTAGTAATTGGTTAGACTAAACAGGAGACCACTGTGTGGAAGGGTTTGTCTCCTTTCAGGAAAACAAAAAGGAATCAGGAAGAAGAAAAGTTTTGTAACTGCATTTGAAGATTGCAGGTAAACTGTGAGACTCACATATAATCTCAAAGGGAGGAGATATTTCTAAGGCTATGTTAGGGGTTCTAACCAATCCTCTTTCCTAAGCCATGAAGTTAGATATATATATATATATATATATATATTTTTGTTTTCTTGGTATAGGCCTAAGACTTTTTTTTTTTAAATAGAGAGGGACAGTGAGAGAGAAAGAGAGAGAATTAATTTTTATTTAGGCTTTCATGTGGCTTTCGTTGCTCCAACGCTTCATTGTATATGTGGTGCTGTGGTTGGAACCGCATCCTTGCACATGCCAGGCAAGAGCCATAGCCACTGAGCCACTGCTCCAGCCTGCGTCTAAGCTTCTTAACAGTGTTTTTGTATCTGTTTCAACATAATATCCTCCTTTTGTGTCCCTAAACATACTCAACTATTATTTGGTATAATTCAGATTTTTTAATCAACTTGTGCTTTTTTCCTAATAGTTCAAATAATTGGTGATATTGTCAATTATCAATAGTTACACTTTTTTATATACACTTGAAACTCATTATTTTAGTAACATCATCAATGTTACCATTGCCAGTAGTTAAAGCCCTGAAGTGGGAGGGAAAAAGACCAGGTTTGATTTTCAAGTTAACTACTTATTAGTTGTGAATACAAGATTCAAATATACTCGGAGCCTTGGGTTTCCTCCAGTGCAGAATGAGGTACCACTTGCCCATTTTACAGGATTATTAGGAAACGTGAATGAAAACAAATACTCATAATAGGATTTTTAAACTATAACATGAAAGGTTTCATGATGTCCTCCAAATTTCTTTGAAAATCTTTCAATCTGTCCTGTATCTTTTGGGGGCTTCCCAGTTAGTTCCTTTTTCCTTCTGTTAATGGCATTACCTACACATCCATTTTCCTCCCCCTCCGCCATGCCACCACTTGCCATCACAGTTAAAAAAAAAATAGGCATTTCATCATTTTATCTCAGGAGAGATGTCACCTTGAGCAAATTGTGAAAGTCTTCCGAGAGCTCCTGAGGAACACCTGGAAAGTTGCCCTCACGAATATGATGCCAGGCACTGCCATTGGCAGGTAAAGCCTCTGCTCCTGCAGCCACTGCAATTGTTAATCCCAAAGCAAATATATCTGCTTTGGGAAGGTGTCGATAATCCTGCAAAACAGAAGACAGGAAGATCAGTCAATTTACCAAGTGGACCAAGTCTAGACTAAAGCGCAACTGGTAGGAGAGGTTCATTAGAAAACATAAACGCTGAAACACTATGGGCAAACGTACATTTACTATAGTTAGTGGTTTATTTCTTTTTTTTTTAATCAGATATTTCTCATTTCTACTGAATACAAATAAGAATAAACTGGTTCCATGATATAACGCTTCATATTTACTGCCAACTTCAAATTAGTTATATTCTTCTCACCAACCTTTAAAACAACAAAAGTGTATTTAAGTACAAAAATTACTATCTCAAATAGTTCGTTCTCTAGTCAGAATTGTACAAAATAGGTAAACAAAAATGCAGAATGTTGGCTAATAGATTGCCAGTATCTCAAAGGTTAAAATGAGGGGACAAAAATAGAAGTACTCATTGATTAGTATTACTTAAATTTGAAAAAGCCAGAAACAATTCAAAAAAATGGCAAAATATATGGTTAATATATTTTATCCTTTTAAATACAAAGCACATTTTTTACTTAAGGGGATAATTTTGACTTTTTCACTTTAAAATATTCTTTATCCAGAACAGGACCCTAGTCTATATTCATTATGCTTCAGATTTACTGAATTTCTTTATCCGTGGGTTTATAGATTTTTATAAAATAAAAAAGTAAGAATTCAGCCACTTTTTTTAAAAGAGAGGGACAGTGAGAAAAAGGGAAAGAGAATCAGTTTTATTTAGTTTTTCATGGGACTTTCATTGCTCCAGTGCTTCACTATACACATGGTGCTGGGATTCAACACTGTATCCTTGTGCAAGCCAGGCAAGTGCTGCAATAGCTGAGCAGCCACTATATCTTGAAATATTACATTTCTGTTCCTCCTCCTCAGTCTGGGTTTCCACATTTTAGTGCCTTGTATGTTCCACAGATCGTTGATGATTTTTGTTTTATTAGCATTGTGCTTCATTTTTATATATTTTATTTCTTTATCTTCTGATTCATCTATCTTTCCTTTTTTAGTGCCTCGTATGCTTCATTGTCTAATTTTAGATTGTTTTTTGCTTTTTTCATATTTTCTTTTAATCTTCCCATCTCATTTCTATTTTTCTACATATTCTTTTTATTAAGGAGTTATTGTACAATCATAAATGCATATAAAGTAACAATGATATTCATTTGCTCCTAAACCAGAGTTACCTCCACACTTCCCACTCCTCAGTCTCTTGATTCTTCTACATCCCCCCCCCACATATAAATGTTTAGATTGTAAATGTTCCAGAATTAAATGATTGCATAAGTATTATATGGATTCTTGGTGAGGGAGTGTAAAGAGTATGCTACCTTGCTGATTGTCTCCCTAGATCCCTCCCTATCCTTCCTCCCTCTCCCCTCTTTCTAAGAAGACAGAAGAAACACAAATATCTCTTATTAACACTGCTATGCCCTAAAGAGTACAAGGAAGAATCTTAGGGTCATTTTTTTCTTCCATAAATTAGCCAATTCCAGGAAGGCTGGCTCATTTTTTCCTAATTACCGCCCAGAAGGAAGTTATATCCTTCCAAGGTAAGACTCAACAAACATTCAAGAAGATGGGCAATGGCTAAAGGTCATTTTAGTGACCAGAGGTGGTGATGCTGAGAAGGATAACAACATCATAAATATGGGCTGGACCAACATGAGGTTTCCTTCCAAACAGGCAGGTCAGGAATTCTGAGAAATACTAGCCACAGTGGGGTACCTGCACAAAGAATAGTGTGGGTATTGATTAATCACTTGATGGAGCCAGGTTCCCCATGTTTTGGCGACAGTTTCTCCCTATCTTTAGTTTCCATTATCAATGTTTAAGTTTTAAATACACTATCTTCATTTTTTGTACTGTGAGCCTTAATTTGAGAGTCAAGAAGTTTCATGGAGGGTTTGGGGATTTAGCTCAGTGGCAGAGCGCTCGCCTAGCACGTACAAGGCCCTGAGTTTGGTCCTCAGCCCTGGGGAAAAAAAAAAAAGAAGTTTTAGGGATTATAAAATACCCTCCACACCTGTAGTACCAGCTACTCAGGAGGCTAACGTAGAATTGTGAGCATAAAGCCAGCCTGGGTAACATAGCAAAGTCATGTCTCAAGAAAAACAATAAAAAAGATACTCTCCTATCCCTCTAATCTATACCTCTTGCAAAATCTCATTAGCCAGGAAGTGAATATCTCCTTCTTCTACTTTGGGTTTGCTTATTGATGTTGCATGACCCAGGTCACCTAAAAAACATAAAGAAACAAGAAATAGAGCTCTTTAAAATATATCTTTCTTAGAACTGGAATATATGGAGTCATCAATAAGTTTTATAGAATACTACTATACTGGTAGGGATATAATGCAGACTCACCAATTTTATATATCACACTGGCAGAGAGAAACCAATCAGCTTCATTTTCAACCTCTTCCGGAGCTCCAGGAGAGTCACTTTGTATCTTACAGCAAATGAAGATGTTACCTGAAAAATACAGGATAGACATTAAGTAATGATTCCTGAGCTCTATGTCCCAAAGATTCTATTTTCAATTTGACATTTAGCTGTCCCTTTTTATTCTTCTTTGTGGTTTTAACAAAACTATCAAGCTCTTTTTTTCTATGAGCTCTCTCATATCACAGTGGGAGAGCCAGTGATTGCCAATGCCTATTTTAGTTAAACCACCCTCATATATTCCTCATCCTCTGAAGGAGCTAATGGCAGGGTATCATTGTCTCAAAAAAACATATAAAGTAGTAAATTGTCCTTAGGTTTCACATTAATGAGTGATAAAGCCATTCATTTGTGCTCATTTTGACCAGTGCTGATTTAGACAAACTACAACAGTAGTAGTAAACACAATCAGAATGTAGCCAACATATATAGTAAACTGAATATCTATTTTATACTTTGCCCCCATGATATGGGAGTTTCTCCCTCTCTGCTCTCTAAGTCCAAGTGGAAAATGGTTAAACTGTGTAACTGAACTTCAGAGGAAACTAAATGGAAAACATTCTCTCAGCTAACACTCTCTTTGACACTTTATGGTCAAGTGCCTCTGACACACACACACACACACACACAGAGAGAGAGAGAGAGAGAGAGAGAGAGAGATATTGAGATTTTGATGGTGATGTGGAAAAAAAAGCTATGGCATGAAGAACAGAAGGAACCATACTAACTAGGTTTGATGTCCAGGTGTACCATGCCAGAACTGTGGATGTACTTAAGCCCCAAGGAAATCTGTAGAAGAATGTCTTTGAGTTTTGGTTCTTGGAAATGATTACCAGACTTAGCATTTTCTGATATAGCAGCTTGCAAGCTCCCACCTAGGAAAAAACAACAGAGAATAATCCCACAGAATGAGAAAATAGGTATGAGTCTTAAAGATGAAAACATAGTAAATAGTCAATAAATTCTTCACGACTGATTTCAGTCTAGCGGGTCTAGATTACTTTAGTGTCAGTGTGAAGCATAATGTTATCTGCCCCATACTATGCTATAAACATGGAGAGAAGAATAAGAGCTTTTCAAGAAGAAAAGAAGGCAGGTGCTGTGGCACTCTCTTGTACTCCCAGCTACTTGGGAGGCTGAGGCAAGTTCAAAGTCAACCTTGGAAATTCAGTGAGATCCTGTCAAAAAGTAAAGCCAGCCACAGTGGTGCATGCCTGTAGTCCCAGCAGCTTGCGAAGCTGAGGCAGGAGGATCAGAAGTTGAAAGTCAGCCTCAGCAATCTAGTGAGGCCCTAAGCAACTTGGCAAAACCCTGTCTCAAAATAAAAAAGGAGGACTTGGGATGTGGCTTGGTGGTTAAGTGTCCCTGAGTTCAATCTCTGGTACCAAAAAAGCAAATAAAAGAGGGCTGTGGATATAGCTCAGTGTTACAATGCCACTGGGTTTGATTCTCAGTACCAAAAAGGAAAAAGTTTTACCTAATTATTCACCAGAAAGCCAATCATGCCTAGTCATATAGTAGCTATATCGACTATATTGATGATTAATTCCATGTCAGGATCAGGCTAGTACTTACAGATTAGTATTTTTAATATAACTGATTCTAATTCCACTAAAAAAATACCATAAAATGAGAACACAATGATTTCTGACCCAAGAAAAAATTTTCAACTTTATATACTTCGGAATTCTATTCAAACCACAGTATTTGTACATCAGCTATAGATCTTGATTCATTATTGTCATCAAGAAAAAAAATAATGCTTGGGTTATTTTGATCTCTGACACTCACCCTGAGGTATTAGAATGCTTCTGTGCACTTTATTTCATTAATTAGCATTCACTGGCAGATTCTTCACACTGTAGGGTTCTGGCTCCCTTTGGCAGTTACAAAGCCTGTAGCTCTATCAGTCAAGTGTGTATCAGGTGGTAATAGAGGAAATCTGTACTTAAAAGTACACTGTATAAAATTAAAGGCTAACCTGTAGTGCTAAAATAAGTTCAAAAGGAAGAATTCAGCTTTCAGAAACACAAAGAGGACCACAGTGAAGGTTTTTACTTCTCTGGTGTTATTCTTTTCTAAGATAATGTATTACAGATGAGTTATTAATGAGAAAAGAGAATGTTCTGGATCTTGTTAAAAAATGAAGTCACTCAGACAGTTTGTGGATGGGGTTATAAGGTGGTGTCCACAAGGAAGAGGAAGGGTGCACTCATGAGAACTCCTATTTCCCTACTAGCCTGCAAGTTCCTTAAGAGCAGAGATCACATCTAATTCATATTCCCTTTCCCAAGACCTGGCATGTAATAACTATTTTCTGAAATAAATGTTTATCCTGGCAACAAAGGGAAAAGAAATAGAAAGTCAAGGATACCTTTAAAATATGAAGTAACAATGATTCCTAGGATCTCAGGAATCTTTTAATATGTTCTTGTAGGTTATAAACAGATGTAGTTGCCATGTTCTGAAAAGCTATAGGTGTTTAGTAAGGGCAACAAGACCAGTGCTAGCATGTCTTTTAAAAACTTGGAAGTTCTGTAAATAAGATTAAAGTTAGGTAATAATTAACAAGAGTAGAAGTTGGTGAAAAGTACTCCTTTATGCAGAGGTATTAGGATATCCTTATTTTGCTACAGCTTGAGCCAATGGTTCAGCTTAGATAGAAGAGCATAATTAACTGTCCTTTACTCAATAGTGTCAATAAGGAAGCACGTGTTTATAGATAGCAATTCTGAATGTATTGTGAACTTCGTCCCCATCAATCTCATCCAATGACAGGAGTCTTAACTCTATAACCCAAGGTACTACTTGGCAATGGCTTCTGTAATTGCAAGCATGTGCTCAATCAGAAAACAACCAGCCCCAGGGCACTTCTCAAACTACCTATGTGAGATGGGCTGCTGAATTCTTCCCTTAAGATAAAATAATGGTATTTTAACCCCTTGGCAGAAAATAAAAGAAACTTCAATGATATATATGTTTCCCTTTCTACTAATGAGACCTAACATATCAAAACAAAGAGTGAATGACTAACAATGTAAAAAAATAGATCAACAATTCAATAGGCTATGTATACATACATTTATATTCTTGCATTCTTTATTTTATGTTACTACCTATAACACAGGCATATTTTTCTGCTGGTGAAGTGATTCTTTATTTGATGGAAAAATATAACCAACATTCCTGGCATTCCAGAGAGGATGCCAACTTTTGGATGTCACATCATCCAAATAAGTGTAGGGACCACCATTTTAGGGGCGCAGGCTCTGTGAAATGTCAGTGACAGATATAGGCAGAGGTTAACTGTCTAATCCATAATCAGTTGGAATCCTAGAGTTGCACAATCAACCTACTACTAGAGACCTTCTAGATTTCTGGGGATGACCCAGAGGTGACTTGCAGGGGAACTTGACAAGGATGGAGGAGGGAACATTTGATGGGTTCAGGGTTTGGGAGAGACATAAGGGGTCAATTAGATGACTAATAGGAATATAATTTATCTAAATCATCTGATTTAGGCTTTAAGTTAAAATCATAATTATACATGTTCCAGACTAACTGCTGTGATAGCCTGGGGGGTAAGGGGGAAAGGATGGCCGATGGAGAGGTAGGGAATGAGAAGGAACTAATGAGAAGGAGGGAGAGGTCGGGGTGGAAGGGAAAGAACAATAAAAGGAATAGGCACTGGAAAGATTCCACATGTATGGATTACATTTTGCAAAATCAAAGTTACATTTTAAATGTCAAGTAATCAGTGAAGCTATTGGACCACCGCAATGAAGAAACAGTTCCCTATAAGCCATCGTATCTAATCTGAAATCCACTGCCTGGCTTTCAAGGCCCTCTCTAGTCTCCCCACCCTTTACTTTGTCATGCTCATTTCCTGCTACAGGTTACTTCAGTCATGTCAGTCCCTACTGTCTGCTGGGCCAGACAAATTCCCAATACCCCCTTGGCCTGCTTTCCATTCCAACAACTGAATGCCTTCCCTCTGATTTCCTAAACTGTAGTAATCCTTCTGCAAGATCTAATTCCAGTCCCACCTCCTTTATGAAATTTTCTCAGGCTACTTTAACAACAATTATTATAGAGTTTTTACTATATTCACAGGTATATTGACACTGTGCTAACATTTGGCATATATTGTTCCTAATTCTCAAACTATTCCTTCACTCACTGGTATTGCCATTGCAGAAATTATATTAGTGAGTGGCAGAGCTAGGCTTTGAAGCCAGGTCTGCCTGACCTTAAAACCCAGTCCTCTTCCAGCACCCTGCCACATTCATTTTCTCTACCTATTTATCCATAGTTGTACCAAGGAACTTTGCATCGACTCTGTACAGTCATTCTAAAAGAATGAGTGCAGCAAAGCTCATATGTTTACAGCTCAATAGGTATCAAGCATAAAGAAGATACTCAATATGCTGAAGTGAATTAAAAGATGATTTTTAATAGGAATAATCATTCCATCTCTTTTTGTTTGAAATTTTAAAGACTGCACTGTTCTCAAATCAGGTTACAAAGCATTTTGTTTTATTAATTTTGGTACTTGAAAATATCTGTTTTTCCATAGCAAAAGTCACAGAAATAAAACTAATCTTCCTTATAGAAACAGAGAGGTAAATAAACAAAGAATCTCAGGTTTCTATAAAGGGGGAATCAGGAAGAAAAGATGATTAAGAAAAGTCTTGACCTCTCAATTGTAAGCATAACGAAAGGATCCATCAGTTCCTCCAGAGAGACTATAAGAAAAAGGGATTTGGGGCGAGTTAACAAGAGAAAAAAGCCTGCAAAGGTCACAGGTAAAGCTACAAGGAAATCCATAGGAGAACAATGAGAGAAATGCCACACCATTATTTTGCAGGATATGTGTACCATTGTCTAGCCTTTCATAGTATTGTTTACTTGCCTGCTTGTTATTTATATAATGATGAAGTTTTATCGCTGATCACTCCTAAAAAGCCAGACTGGACATATATACACATTCAGGACCATTTAGTGGTTACTAAAATTGCTAAAAATGGGCTACACTATTAAAGACATGCAAGGAAGGGGAGGTTGGGGAGAGAAGTGTGATTTTCGAATACTACTATGGCCAGAATAGGGATTGCTACTCCTAAAATGAGGGCAAGCTTTTTTTCAAGTTGTAGCACTTCTCTACTTTACCGCTGAACATTTTGATGAAAAATATTTCGAAGACCAACAACACAATTGCTGTTATGTCAACCCCTTAACCATAGGTTAGAATTATGTTAAGCCAAAGGACTACTCTTTTTGATCTAAGTGGCCCAGAAAAATATGTTACAAGTTACTATGCCTATGCATTCCCAAGGGACCCAGGAGAACACATCTGAAGTCACCATGATTGGTCCCACTGTCCCACCCCATGCCCTCAACCTATGAGAACACTAAATCTCAAGAAGCATGAAAAATCCCAACTTAAGAATCCACCTGAAAAGGTCATATGTATATACAAAAATCATATGTATACCAAAACAGGGCTGATGAAGAAACTTCCCTGCAACCTCCTCAAGGTGGTACAGCTTGTACCTTTCAGGATACCTAAATAAGGCTAGAGGAATTATTTACCATTTAAATACTAAGGTAAAAGTTTTCCCTCTCAGTGTAAATAAAGTGTGAAGGGAGTGATGGCTTCTGCATATCAGCTACATACAAGTTCTCCTAGACATGTATGTGTGCACCTGCAAATTCCTTCTCAGCTCAACTATTTTCTCAGCTTTCTGATTCTAAGTAAGATCTTGGTACCAACGTTTTAGGTATGTATCTTCTATACTTGGCATAAGCCATTATAAGTCCAAATTTATTTCTGAAGTCTTATAAAGCTTATATCCCTCTCCATAGATCCGAGTCCACATACTTACCATTGCAGTATTCATTCTGGATGATCACATGGTCGTCTTCTACCCACGAAGAGTAGTAACGTACCACGTGAGGGTGATGCCCAAGCACTGCATGAGCATAAACTTCATGCAAAATCAAGTTCCTAAAAGACAGAAAGCATTCAGAAAAATTAATCCAGATAATTTGTACATTAAGAAGTTTTAAAAACACAATATATGAGGCCTTAACAATGGCAGAACATTTGTGGGTGCTTACCGCATGCTTATTTTATCTCATTCATTCTTCATAACTACTTGGTAAGATACTGTGGAAAAGATGAAGTCTCTAGAAACTAAGTGACTGGCCCAAAGTCAAAGTTAGTGGTAGACCTAAACCAAAACTTTGGTCAGACTGGTACCAAGGTCCGCTGTTAGACTGAACACAGCATATATAAAGAGGAATCTTAGCTGTTTACTGACTCGATAACAGAAAGGCACAGGTCTTAATTTCACTGTGTCACAATATAAAAACCTTAAAGGGGTTAATAAAAAAAGGTGACCGTACTTGATGGTAGATATTGTTATGGACCTCTATTTTTTCTTTAAGGCTAGACTGTCATTAGAGTCAATAGTAAAGTAGATTTGTGCAACATAAGGAAAGCAAAATATAGCACTTGATGAATTTCAATATAAAAATGAAGAATTCCAAAGCTTCAGATTTAGCATGGCAAGTATTATATCCATAGAATTCACAAAAAGTGTTGGCTGAATCTGAAAATATTTGTTTTCCTTGCAACCAAGGAAGAATTACTTTATATTTCATTCCAAGAGCTAATTGTTAAACTTTTGTTAATAATTTTCCCTTCCATATAATCTTTGAAACTTGACCATTAAATTCATTATTAATACAAGGTAGAGCTAACTCAACTTCTTACTTAGCAGTATTTCTGATGAACTGAACAAGTACCAGATCATTCCATAAATCCATTTTAAAAAGTAGTAAGACACCATTAGAAAGTAAAAACCCAAGCCAGGCATGGTTGCATATGCCTGTATTCCCAGTGGCTCAGCACACTGAGGCAGGAGGATCACAAGTTCAAAGCTAGCCTCAGCACTTAGGCCCTAAGCAATTTAGCAAGACCTGTATCAAAATAAAAAATTTTAAAAATGGGCTAGGGATGTGGCTCAGTAGTTGAGTACTACTGGATTCAATCCCTGGTATATTACACACACACACACACCATAACAGGATTTGAAATTATTTTCTTTTTTAGGAACTAACTTATCTCTGAAAAAAGTGATATGAAAAACTCAATAAGGTAACTCTCCTCAATGCAGGAGGAAAATTTTAAAATGACAACAAAATACTGGTACATTTTTCATGATATCAGTGGTAGCATTTAAAATATTTTGAAAAAAAAAAAACAGCTTTACAAATCCAAGTTAGTATGTCCAGTACATTTCAAAGGTACTCACTCATTTGACAATCCTGTGAAAGGTTTCGTAGAGCGCTTTATTGCATAAACACATCCATCCAGCCTTTTAAAGCACTTGTAGACTGTACCAAATTCCCCAACCCCGATTTTTTCTACCTCCAGGAATTCCTTCTCATAGCGGGAAGCCATATTAGTTTCTCGTAGAACACTTTTCTAAAACATTTTAATAAAAAGAGTTGGAATAATTCTTCTCAACATGTTCTAAGCAATAAAATTGAACCATATTGCATTCCAACATTGTTCTAGGTTTTGAAAGACTTGAGGCAAATGCAGTAGATTCTACCTGTGTCTATATTCACAGTAGCAAGAATCCCCAGTGACTGCCTACCTTCTCTGTGTTCTTTGTAACCTTCCATACAACTCTGTACTGACATTTCTCCTGTATTCCTTTTTTTTTTTTTAAAGGGAGAGAGAGAGTGAAAGACAGAATCAATTTTTATTTAGTTTTTCATGGGGCTTTCCTTGCTCCAACACTTGGTCTTACAGCTCATCACACCTGGAGCTACTGTCTTCAGCCGAAGGAACAGCAAAACAAAAATGAAACCTTGCTTTGACTCTCTTCTCTACATTTCTCAAAGTCCTCATGCTAATATTTCTATCTCAAATTGAGTTAACTATCTTGTTTCAATTTGTTTTCTCAAAAATTGTCCACTTGATTAGAAAGCAAAGCAAATCCTCCCCCTACTGGCCAACTAGCAACATCACTCACCTAGTAAATAATCCAAGGGAAATAATTAAATTCCTTTACCAGTTTTCTTCTCTGTAAGATGAAGATCGCAGCAATTGTTCCTCAGGGTACTTTTAAATATTACATGAGTATATATAATATCCTATCATATATATTGTATATAATATAAAATATATAACTTAGTATAATGCCTAGCACATAGGAAATTTTCAGTAAACCATTATGATCAGCATCACCATAAATTTACATGAACCTGATATATCCACCAAAGTCATCTCTTCCCAATTAGCAAGAATTTTTATCTTCTAACTTTAGTGGTTTAAAGGATGTTGCTCGCTTAGCTGGGTACAGTGGCACACGCCTATAGTCCCAGCTATTTGGGACACTGAAGAAGGAGGATCACAAGTTCAAAGCCAGCCTTGGCCACTTAGAAAGACACTGCCTCAAGATAAAAATAAAAGTTTAAGCACTGTAGATGTGGCTCAGTGGTTACTCACCCCTGGGTTCAAGCCCTAGTAGAAAAAATTTTTAAATCTTGACTCTTACTAGCTCATTTTAACATCCAATTCCAATCATCCTTCCTCAGCAAGATCTATAATTTCCTTTGCCCTTAGCCAATCTGAAGACATTTCCTTCATGTCTGGATTTACTATAACTATTTTCCCTCTCTCCAACTCCTTTAATAGTAAGAATTATTTTTGCAAATGATTCCACAATAGCAGACACCTAATTGTTTCCCTGAAGGATTTAAATGTCTAACCAGAGACCCAAAGGCCTTCCACCAATTGCACACCGCCACCTTACCACATTCATCTCAAATAGCAAATGTGCCAGCTCACCCTCTTGCCACTCCTCACCACTCACCCCTGCCCCACTCACACGAAACTTCTTCCACCTTTACAGCATTAAAAGTTACCTGTTCTTTTGCCCAGAATCATTTTCATACACTGTTTTCTGCTGGGCATGCGTATGTACATATGCATCACACATATTCATATAAACATACACGTCTTGTGGCTTCATATTTATGTATAGATTGTTTTGAAATTTCAAAGGTGTTAGTTCCTCTGGGGCAGCAACTTTCATATAGACTTTTTTTTTTTTCCTTATGAGATCTAAATACAGTGCTTTCCACATATTAAAAGTTTGGTGAAAATTTTTGGCATTTCTCTCTGAAGCCCAGAGATGCCTTATAAGAATAAAATTCCAAGAGTAGTGAAGACATGAGTCAGAAACATCTTATAAAAGGAAGCATATGCCCATAGCTGCCTTCTCCATGATGGGCACAGTAATATTTTAAAATATCAACTCCTTCATGGAACTTACATAAAACTTGCTGCAGAAGTTAGAAATTAGAAGGAAAAACAACATTAAGTTTCCACTATTCAATGATGATGAAATAACAATTACAGACCCATCTAATGTGGTAAATATGTATGTAGCACAAAGTTCTGATTATTACACATATAATTTGAATTTTATTGTACACTGAACATTTAACAGAGACATGTTTTCATACATTATAAAAATCTTAACTGCAGGGCTGGAGCAGTGGCTCAGTGGTAGAGTGCTTGCCTGGCATGCATGAGGACCCAGGTTCGAACCCCAGCACCACATACACTACTAGAAGCTGGAGCAGTGGCTCAGCAGTTAAAACATTTGCAGGACATGCGCAAGGACCTGAGTTCAAACCCCACAAATGTTGGGGGGAGAAATGAAGGCCAGATGGAAATATAAAAATTGATTCTTTGTCTCTCACTCTCTCTTTAAAAAAAAGAAAAAAGAAAAACTAAAATTAGATGAAAAAATTGATAATCTCTCACTTTTTAAAAAATCTTAATTGCAATTTAATTTTCTACTGACTGAAAATAATTAACTTAGTCATTCTTCTATCATTGGGCATTTAGTGCCTTTTTTTTTTTGCTATTATAAGATATAATCAAAATTTCTGGTAGGAGGATAATTGTTTTTTGTTTTGGTACCAGGGACTGAACTTTGGGGCATTTAACCATTGAGCCACATCCCCACCCCTTTTATAATTTATTTTGAGACAGTGTCTCGCTGAGTTGCTTAGGGCTTCGCTTAGTAGCTGGAGCTGTCATTGAACTGGTGATTTTCCTGCCTCAGTCTCCCAAGGTACTGGGATTACAGGTGTGCGCCACCACACCCAGTAGGGGGAGATAATATTTAGAATATTAATTTCTTAGGTTATGTTACCAAATGAGGAATACCAGATGGAAGACTAAGAACATTTTTAAAAATCAATACATAGGGACATATTTAAGAGCCGAAATTTGGACTGGAGATGTAGCTGAGAGAGAAAGTGCTCTGGTAGAGAGCTTTTCTAGCATGCCTGAAACCCTGGGTTCAGCCTCCAGCATCACACACACATACCTACAAGCTAAAA
Organism: Aplodontia rufa; assembly: GCA_004027875.1. Lineage (NCBI taxonomy): Eukaryota > Metazoa > Chordata > Mammalia > Rodentia > Aplodontiidae > Aplodontia > Aplodontia rufa. The sequence goes on from PVKS010006216.1 coordinate 75,793, forward strand.
TTTTGCGTACAAATTTCAGGATTTATGCCATTTTTCTCCATTCTGTTTTTCTTTTTGGGGGCCAAAAATGTCTTGATTTTCCTGTCATGTCTTACCGCATTAGCATAGAAATTTTCCCCAGGTCAAAGATCGAAGCAGAAATCTTTAATTAAAAAATACCCCAAGGCAGTATTGCAATAATATGCATATCAGATAATTCCAGGCAAACTAACAACTGGCTAAGAATATAAACCCTGTCTAGAGTCTAGAGAAATTCATTGGCAATGCACACTGGAGAAACCATGAAGTGTGTGTAGAGTGTGAGTGTGAGTGTGTGTGTGTGTGTGTGTGTGAGAGAGAGAGAGAGAAAGAAAAAGAGAGAGAGAGAGAGAGAGAGAGAGTGTGTGTGTGTGTGTGTGTGGAGAGAGATACAGAAGGAGAGGAGGGGAGGGGAGGAAGACTCAGGAGAAGAGGAGGAAGGCAAAGATAAGGGAAAGAGAAGGAGGTGGAGGTGAAGAGGTAAAGAGGGGACACAGGGAGAGGGATAAGGGTGAGGAAGGAGAGAGTTGGGAAAGAGAAAGGGCAAGGAAGAGAGTGGTAAAGAAAAGAGTGGGAGGGGAGAGGGGAGATGAGCAGACAGAGGGGAAAGGAGAGAGAACAGGCTGGAAGGCCAGTGTTGTGATAGCTGGGCCAAAGCACTGTGCTCACCTTGGCAGGCAGCCCTTGTTCTAAATTGCCTTCCTCTGTACCAGCTTCTTCACTAAAAAAGAAAATGAAAAAGAAAAAAGTTTTAGCAAGGTATGCTTGTGTATGACTAAGGTACTTATGAAGCCTGGTACTATACTAGATTCTGGGGCTGTAAGACCGTCTCTTCCCTGCTTTAATTTCCGTTTGGAAGCAGGGATAGTCAGGAAGTTTCAGTATGAGAACTTAGGACAGGATAAGTGAAAATCATCAAGGGATACCATAGACAATGTCCAGTTATGTAACTATTTCCAGAGTAGAAAGCTTTTCCGGAAGAGAGGACATGTACGCTAAGATTCCAAGAATGAGTGGGACCAGATTTAGGAAACCAAGTGGGAGTTTTAGGCAAGTAGAACACCATGTGCTAAGAATTGGAGGAAAGGGGGCGCACAGAACATATGTGAAGCTCTAAGTGGGCATTATTATCCACAAATAAGCTAACCAAGGCAGAGAGTTAAAATAAAAAAACTAGGTTACACAATGAGAAAGTGATAGAACTGGGATTTGACATCTGATCCCAAAGCATTTGCTCTTCGCTGCCACACTACACTCTCCTTCCAACACCCACTTCCCCCAGAACCTGGCCTTTAATTCAGTTTGCAAGTAGACTGTAAGTATAGCAGAAATATAAACTTGGCTCAGATGTCTTCAGTTATTCTTCAGTAAGCAGGAATCACTGATGAACCTCTTGTTTTTCATGAGTGGTTGTATTCTGGATCTTTACGTAAAAAATTCAAACTTATAGATTAGCCAGCTAGATCTTTCTTTTGGAGAAATACAGAGTAGAAATTGCAAGTGGAGGACACTAACCCTAACCCATTCATGGAAATACATTGATGAACATTTGTGACATAAATTTAGCACTATATTCTCATACTTACAAATGACATTTAAATATAATAACAATAAAGCAATAAATAAGGGAGAAAATACCCTCTTAGAAGTACTAAGTAATATTACTATAGTAGTAACACCACTTTCATTGCCAGGAACTCAAGTTAGTTGTCTTTTTTCTGCTTGCTTCAGTGAGAAGGAGCCATTGATTTAGATGATTTACAAAAACTCTCAAAGAGCTAAAAACAATAGAATTTCTGGTAACCAAAACAGACTGAATATACTTATGCTGAAGTCCTGTTTACTTAAGATATGGGAGACAGTTTTGCAAAAATCTATTCAGTTGACAGGTCTCCACAATACAGTCATTGATTCCAAAGAAACAACTCATCATGATACATTTAGTGTTCTGCAAATTTTATATTGTTTGTTGTACATTTCTTTTGCTGAGTACTTATGAACACAAATGACTGCCTCATTTAGAGGTACTTCCATTCTGAAAAAGGAGAGGAGGATAAAGGAGCAGGGAGGAGGAGAGAGAAGGAGAAATATGGTAATGTCCCTGAGTATCACGCACAATCCTTATTTGGATGATTTCTACCATTCTATGGAATAGGGCAGTATGGCTTTCTATTTTTTAGCACTTCTGAAAGTAACACTCCTTTTTTCTTAAATCACACTTCCATCACCTGCAGAGGAGTTCAAATCTTGTGCTCTATACTGCTTATCACTAGTCACACAAGGTAGACTCAAAGTAGCAATACATTGTTTGCAATATGAACTACACCATTCCCATCTGCTAGCCTCATATTAACAAGACCCCCTGAATGCAGTCCTTAGCCTGTTCAACTAATTAAAGTCAAATCTATTGATTATTCTTCCCTGCTCTTTTATAGAGAAGTCATCTATAGTACAGATTGGAATGGAATAATGATAGAATATTGAAAACATTGACACTTAGGGAGGGAGGGGGGACATGTAGACATATTTCAACTTCATTCAAATGAGTTCTTATTCCTAATGTTACTTTCATACTCTCTTCTTACCCCTTGACTATAGAGGTTCTCAAAATTTAGAGACAACCATTCACTTACACATCTCCTCGGATCTTCCTCTTGCCTTGAAGAAAAAATTTTCTATAGGACTCTGGGGTGAATGGATTAATATTGACTAGAGCTAATGAGGTGGTCTCATCCATGAGGGGTACAGGTGAGAGTCTCAAATACTTAGAGCTTCGGGAGAGGAGTTTCCCTGTTGAAGAAATCATCGGCTGGCTCACCAGGCTCTGAATGAGGATGACCAAAGGCAAGGCAGAATAGGGTTAGTAAAAAGGAAAAAAAAATGTTCTGTATACCAGCTATCTAGCTAATATTAGAATCAAAGAGTGCTATTGATAAAATGAGCCTTAAAGCAAACAAATTGCATAATAACTGGTGCTCTTATGAAAAATACAGATTACCAGTCTCTTTCTCTAAATATTCATGAGATCAACACAGGAATCTGTACTTTTGTTATTAAATTCCACCCCTTTGCCCTGGGAATTATTAGTTATCTGTGAAACCCAATTCTAATCCTACCTTCAATTTCTAAAGGTGAGGACATTTAGAAAAATAAAAATGATTATATAGAAAACCCCATCCTTATGTTCTCATAGTTTAACTTATACCCAGTTATTCACGCAAATATTTGGTGCCTACTAAGTAGCAGATTCTTGGCTTGATACTGGGGGTACAAATGTGAATTCTAGCTCTTAAGAAATATGTAGCCCATTAGTTAGCAGTTCAGTGTCTCAGAAATAATCACTTTGTAAGGAAAATACTTCAGAGACTACACATGAGAAAAGAAGTTCTCAAGTTCATTTAAAATACAACATTAAATGGAAAGAACTCTATAAAGAGGGTAAAGAGATTGAAAAATAGTACTCTAAAGTAATTGCTTGAGATTTCAGGGTTTTGTGGTAACTATATCCAATACAAGTGGATACCAATAAATAGAATATATAAGTCAAAGTGGTATAGTAAGAGGACATAGACCTAATTCTAACCAGAATCAACCAAAGGGCAAGGGGAAAGGTCAAAGACAAAGAATTATGAGACAGCAGAATTCCATTGGCCTTAAGAGCCATGGCCAATTGGTTACCTGTACTATAGATCTCAAGTATTCAATATAGCACACACATGGCTCAGATGGTATCTCCCAGTGTAATCACTGCACTGCAAGTCTCTTTTATAAGAGACTTCTACTATTTTGATGGTCTCTCCCCTGATTTTTCAGTAGAAGAAGCCAGGCTATAATAAGACTCGTTAAAGAATATGAGCAGAAGAACTCATAGGAGTCTGGTGATTGGGAAGATGGGGGAACCATCCCAGAAGCTGATGTCATTCCTCCACTAGATACCCATTTAACACATGAGTTCTTCTGGGGGAAACTGCAACAGATGAAACCCATAGTAGTTTATCTATGCGTTGGCATTACCCCTGGATAACAAAGTTTATACACATTGATTGCTACTGTTTTGACAATGTTTCCCC
>PVKS010006217.1:0-52575 GCA_004027875.1 Aplodontia rufa
TAGCACATGCCAGACAAGTGCTCCAAACTGCTGAGCCACCACTTCAACTCCCATACATGCCATATTTGATACTCATAATCATCCTGTAAAGTACGTACTACTTAATTAATGAAAACCTGAGACCTCCCTGACCCCTACTCCCAATGAACCTGCTCAAGATCTAGTCAATGGTGGAGACAAGATTCAAATCCAAGTGTGATTCCAATCTATGCTATCATTAACAACGATCATTAACAATAGAAGAACGGATTCTGATAACATGGTAGAATTGGAAGACTTTGGTAACTAATCAGATGTCCTACTGACAGACAAAGGAAAATTTTCAATCTAGATGGATTTTTACGAAGAGAAAACTGTGGACTTCAGGGGAAAGTAGGGTAGTTTGTATGAGAAATTGTTTTGTGAAGACTCAGATCTTTGAATTCATTCAAGGAGTATTCATTAGTGGCAACCGAGTACCAAGTATTGTTCTATGCACTAGGGATCCATTAGTGAACAAAATAGAAAATATCCTGATCCCCACGTGTGGAGACACAAAAACAAACGAACAATGAAAATAAGTAAATGGCAGCTTATGTCAGTGATACGTATTGTGGAGAAAATAAGGGAGCAGCCGGATGCAGGGTGGCCAGTGGAGCCCTCACAGAGAAATCATAAAAGCAAAGACCACAAGGAGGAGAGGGAGCAAATCCAGCAGATGTTTGGAGATGGGCACATTCCAGCCAGGAATGAGCAAGGGGAGATCGGAAGCTCATTGACAGGATCTTATAGATCCTAAGAAATGCGGTTTTTATTTGAATGAAATGGGGTGCTGTTGAAGGGCTTTGCTCAGAGCTGTGTCGTGATATGATTTCTGTTTTAAAAGCATCATATTGGCTGTTATGTTCACCAGAGTGCAAAGTAGGGTGTGAGTGAAAACATGGAGACCAGGAGCTAGGACAGCAAACCAGGATTTGTTGGTGGTGGCCAAGGCTGGGGAGGAGGTGGGGACGAGCAATCAGATTCAAGATGCATTTTGAAAAAAAAAAAAAAGACCAGATATGCTGATAGTTTAGATGTGAAATGTAAGGGGGGAAATGAGTGAATTTTAGGGTAGAATGTCTAAAGGCTCCTAGGAACATCAAGACTGGAGTGCCAGGGAGGGAACAATGGTGGAACATTCACAGTTGAGCCAACCATGCTGGGAGTGTATGATGGGAATGTGGAGCTAGAGAAGATAACGGAACATACAGAACCTTCAGCGATGCCAAGGTTCAGAGGGTAGGAAGAAGGACCAAGAGTGATAGGGGAATAGGATGGCTGCTGTCCTCAATTTCAATTCACTAGGCTTTGTACTTCATGACAGCCTTTGAAAGAGAATAAATCAACATAGTACTATTACTGCTATTTTGGGAGGTCTTTCAATGGTGAGATTATCTGATCCCATTTAAAGCCTTTGTCATTTGAATCATCATATCACACATCTGACAGTTGACAGAAATTTGATTTGAAAAACTGGAAAAACAATTGATGTTCTTTTACCTTTTTGGTGCCTTTTGTTTCAGACCGCTTGATGTGTACTTATGAAAAATGTGTTCCATTCACCTGTGGAGCTGTTTTATTCTTCCCACACACAGTAATCTCATTCTTGTTTGGATTCTTTTTCTTCCTTTTTTTTTTTTTTAATGTATCAAACAAACACTAGGATTAATTCACAGTTTGTTTCTGGGCTCATAAATCCTTAATAGATGTCACCAGCATCCACTGGCTTTCCCTTCATGTGTTCAAAGGACTCTGAATTGTAGTGCAAGGTTAGTGTACATAAGTGAGGTCTTCCACGTACACACAAAAAAATTCAAGATTGAGCTGCAGAGTGAGATGTCTTCTCTTTCATGGAATGTTCCATATCTGCACTGATAAGATTGGGGCTTACAGACCTCACAGAAGAGCAGAGTGTCCCACAAATGTCCTCTGACTGGACTGTGATTTGAATTTGATTTTTCCTGTGATCCTAGGTCAGCAATCATCTCTTGTTCCATCTCATCAGATATGATTACCACAGTTCAACTTGTGGTTTTAATTTGGTCAGACCGCCTCAGCCTCTCTTTGCTTTGTAAAGTGTCCACCTTACACCACTTTTTTTTATAAAAAAATTTTTAAGAGAGAGGGACAGTGAGAGAGAGAGACAGAATCAATTCTATTTAGTTTTTTTTTAATGTGACTTTTGTTGCTTGAATGCTTCATTCCGTATATGATGCTGGGATTTGAATCCATGTATTAGCGCATGCCAGGCAAGTGCCATAATCGCTGAGCCAACGCTTCAGCCCCTCATACCACTTTTAATGGGCCACACAAGTTTTCTTTTGCCTGAGAATGCTTCTCACATCCCTTTGCCATCTTCTGTTACTTTGTGTGGACACATCTGGTGACTGAGAGCTTGTGTACATTATGATTTTTCATAATCAAGAACCTTATTCTAACACGCACTGGATTTTATCCTGAGATCTTTAAATCTAAAATTTCAGGTTTCAAAAAATGTATTTGTGTATTTTCTCACCAATACTCATCAACATAGAATGAACTTGACTGAGTTTGTAACGGCAATAGCATTAATTGGGAGCTTACTACAGAATTCTATGAGGCAGATTTTTTTTTGGTTCATTATAGTTTTACATAATGAAGGAGTTTGTTGTTACACTTTTATACATGCACACATCATAACAATTTATTGTGGGCCAATTCCCTTCCCAGCAAAACCCTTTCTTTACCCTCCCATGCCCTTTTTCCTGAGACAGGTATTCTATAGACCCATTTTTACAGATGCGGCAATTGAATATTAGACTACTTAATAACAAGCAGGTCACACAGCCAGAAACTGGATTTGAACTCAAGTTGTCTGGCTCCTCAGTTCACATTAAGTCCCTACACTCCTGTTTCTGCACTTATTCAAGATGAACTCTTCATTATTTTTATATTTTATTATTTATTAATTTAATATTCATCTAGGTCCTTTGGGTTAGGGTTTCTTAAGGGTGACAGTACCATTGGCATTTTGGGGGGGATAATTCATGCTTTTGCAGGATAGTCAGTCTCACATTTTACGGGATGTTTCATATCTATAGGGGCTCACTGCCTGACCTCCCTCCATCACCAAGAAACCACAAATGCCCTAATACATGTTTGCAACTGAGAACCAACAGGGGTAAAGTTTGTATAAATTACAAAAGAAATGCATACATACACACATGTATCAATCTCAAAAGTTTTCTGAAAGTTTAGTGAGTTTTTATAAATTTATAACTTTTAGCCGTTATAACTTTAAAAAACATAGCAACATGACTGATAGGAAAAGAAAAGGACTAGGTTCTGAAAGCAAGCTAATTTTTTTAGGTGTTTTTGCAATGTTCTTTATTATTTGTGAATAAACAATTGTGAGGCTAAAAGATCTTGGATAGTTTAACATTCGTTATAAAGTAAAACAAATGCTAACTGTTTACCGATGTGCCTGGCAAGCTTTTCTTTTCTTTTTAAATAGTGCAAAGGTAAACTTGAATTCAGTCTGTGCCAAATCTCAAAGTCACACATCTCAAAGTCATGGTTCTTTTCCTTGTTTGTTTTAGGTTGCCAAGCTTCAGACCATATCCATATGCCTAGTCCCCTTTACCAGCTCCAATTCTTCCTCAAGGAAACCATAAGAAGTAAAACTAGGGTCTGGAGTGATGGCTCAGTGGTTAAAATGCTTGCCGGGCATGTGCAAAGACCCAGGTTCAAACCCCACCCCATATATACAACTAAGTGTTGGAGAAACAAAGGCCAGATTGAAAAAAAAAAAAAAAAAAGAATGATTCTTTCTCTCTTTCCCTCTCTCTTAAAAAAAAACAACTATTTAGTAGAGCAAAAGTGAAGTTTTGGATCTTGTATTTTGTGAAGTTATGCTCAACCATTTAAAGATGATTACTTCCCCAAGAATTTTGTAATAATGCTCTGAGCTATGTAGTAGGAGGGATACATTCATTGAAGGAAGAAAAAGGGTCAGTTATATGATGGACCCTGAAAGAGATATGCCTAGAAACTTTCTCCTGTTTTGACTCACTGGTTACAATAGTCTACCAATCTTAAACAAAATGTTTAATAATTTTATGCTATGTCTTAGGGATTACATTAGGTTTTGCTCTTGCCCTCTTTGTCTGTAACATATCTGTTTTGCAATATGCTGCCAGAAATTGAATATGGAGAGACTTTTTTCTGGTTTTGTACTGGGGCACTTCACCGCTGAGTTACATCTCCAGCTCTTCATGTTAGAAAAGTACCATCTGTGCTAAGAAGAATGAAGACAAATGGAAAAAATTAAACATATGCATTTTATTTCAGTCATTTAAAAAATTATTTATACCTAAACAATTTATCCTGACTTCAAACAGCAAGGATATTGCAGATGAAATCATAATGCTGACACAGGTTCTATGGGTCAGAACTGGATACATGCTGAATTAGAGAGGCAGCGGGGGAGGCGGTCATGGCATCAGGGTGAAGAAGTGGAATTAGGCTAAATGAAATAATTGAAAGAAAGACAAAGGTTTTCTTAAACAGGTTTAACCACAGATGATGGGACAAATCTAGGTCAAGGAAAAACTCAAAAGAAAAAAGCACATACAACTTCCCAGTGGAACTACAGTAGCTAAAAACTTCAATTGTAAAACTTCAAAATATAAAATTAATTGCATAATGGAATCAAATATTACAATCAAGGGGGAAAAGTTGGGTTTGAAATTTGCGAACTGAATTTATCACTTAGTCATTCATTTCTTCATATTACATTGCTTGTATAAACTTTAACTGATTTTAGACAAGAAACCTGAATCGAAATTGCAATGCACAGATCTGAAAACTAAAACTACAATATATCAACAACATCAAAGGTCACAAAACAGCTGCACTAAAAAGCAAGAGCCAAGTCACTTTTGTGAGGCAATTATAGTTTCAGGGCACTAAGAAGAACCAACCCAGGCTTCAGAGTCAGATCTGTGTTTGATACACAATGTCTCCATTCTAAGTGATTCCCTTTATTGGGATAATAGCTAATGAGAATTATTGTAGATACAGAGGTATTTGTAAAGCACAGAACATAATGATTCCTATGTAGAAAGACTTTTGAAATGCTAGATTCTCTTCCTTTTCTCACACATACACACCTTTTATATTTAGTTCACTTTAAAGAAAATATTTAGACAAATGTTTTGTTTGAACTAATTTTTGTCCACTCATTTAAAAATAATTTGATGATAAATCCAGGATAACAAAATATTGAGCTACACATCAACTTTTTGTTTCATTGTGGGATTCCACACAACATACCCCACGTGTGAGATAGCTGTTACTTCTAGGTGCAATTATATCTATGAAATTCTGCTTAATATTTTATTTTTGCATGTGAAAAATAGTTAATTTTCTAATAAAATACGTATTTATCTTTTCACTTTGGTTTCAAAATCAAGTTCCTTGCACAAAACTTCTGGCATTGTGTAGAAGGTAAGGTTAGAGTTTAGGTTTCCTCAGGATTTCAGGTACTTCATTTTTCCATTGGCTAAAATGTCTACCTAAAAGTTGTAGGGTCTTTCCCCACCTGCACTATACATAAGGATAGCATTGATGATTCTCACCTGAACAACACAGCAATACCAATAGCTATGTATTTCTTCTTACTGAATTCAGAAACTCTGTGATCCCCACGGATACATCTTTTGAAGGTCAAGATCTTTACTTAACAATATATGAAGAGTAAAAAAAAAAATGTCTATGATAAAATTGTAAAGGTTCAACAGGTATTGTTTTCCTAACATGTGACCAATTTGAATATGCTGTACATATAATAAAAGACATAAATCAATGATAAAAAATAATAAATAAATGTTTTCCAACTCACAAAACATATGGGGAGAGCAAAGCCATTTGTTTTAAAATTTTGAGACTACAATGCACTTCTGTTGACTGTTATCCAAATGATAATCTGGTTACTCAAATAAGTATTTAAAAATTGCTGTACTAATATTTTTTTACAAAAAAGTATTTTGTTGCCATATTGGTTTCGTTACATGTACGAAAACACATCTTCATAGTTAGTGTAAAAAAAAATTTGGAGATATCATCACTAGCTTTATTTTTTTCTAATAAAACAAAAGCTACACGCAACTACTAGGTGCCAGACACGTGCTAGGCACCTTACATATGCTCTTTCTAATCTTGGCAACAGTCCTGCAGTGACAGAGACTGCCTGCTGCCCTCCTAACATCCATTCTCTCCTTCATCCTGACTGCCTCGGTTTTATTGGAGGTGGCCATGCCCAGCCCCAAACTACATTTCCCATCCTCCCTTGCAGACAGAAGTAGTCATGTGACATTAGTTGGCGATCGGCTCTGAGAGGAAATTATTAGGAGCAGTTCCAGAAAATCTTCTTTTAAAGGAAGGCCAACTCAACTGGCACCGCTTTGCTTTTCTTCTTCCCAGTGCTTCTACCAAAACAAACCTACAATACTTGAGGTGAATTAGCTAATTATGAATTGACAAGCACACGTGGAGAATGGTTGAACAGGAAAACTGAAAAAGCTTAATGCTACTGATGACGTTATGAAACCCAGAGTAGACAGATGAGTCCTGGCTGCCTACATCTGACATCCATGATAAAAGTAACCCTTGGTTTTCCTGTTTCTTATTCACAGATGAATGCAACTCACGACTGAGTCACCTGCAAGACAACGTTGCTCTTTCAGTGTCTGCCAGGAGGAAGCCCTGCTGCTAGAAAATAGAATAATTTGCTACATAGTTATCAGAACAGCTAATGATCAGATTTAAAAGTGCTTTGAGATCCTTGGATTTGAAGCGTTATATATCATGGGGAAGATACAATGTAAAGGGCTGTATAAACATTTCCTTTCATTGTATTTCAACACTTTTTTTTTTTTTTTTTACATTGGGCAAGTTTCTTAAATTCTAGTCCAATATACTTTTATCTTTTGTGCGTGTGTGGTCCTGAGGTTGAACTCAGGGCCTTGCGTATGCTAGGTAATCACTCTATCACCGATCCATATCCCTAACCCTATTTTAATACAAGAGAAACACACTAATTATTTCTAAGATTCCTTACAGAGAGAATTATTAAAATGCCATCACATTGGCCTATAATGAAACAACCACCACCGGGACGACTTAGCTCCCAAGTGTATAATTCCTGGTAATATTATGCATACTAGTGATGCATAAACCTTCATGATACAAAATCTAAGATATAAAAGTAATATTGCCTCTAAGATATAGAATAACCATTTAAAAAGACATGTATATTTTATATTGATATTTCACACAAAAGGGCTGAAATTGAGTCAGAAAAGTATACAGACTCTGGTTTTCAGTTTTATTTTTCCAGATAGATTGCACTTCTATATAAAAAACAATCAATAGTGCTTTACAAATACAACACTGAGCATAATAAAATCTCTTTTGTTTAACACTGTTGATTGGTAGATGAGAAAAGTCAATTAGAACAGGGATATTTAAAGATGATACACGGCTGGGGTATCACTCAGTGGAGAGCATGTGCTCAGCATAAGTGACGGTTCGATCCCTAGTAACAACAAGAAAATAAAAAAGATAGACAATATTTTCTTTTCTGTTTTCCATTTTCTTCTCGGTACTGGAAATGGTACCCAGGGGTGCTTTACAATAGAGCTATGTCCCCAGCCTTTTTATTTTTTATTTCAAGACAAGGCCTCACTAAGTTGCCCTAGCTGGCCTCAAACCTCCAGTCCTCCTGTCAGCCTCTCGAGTTGCAGGATTACACAGGTATGTGCAATTTCCTTAGTGACTTATTTCACATTTCATTGATCTATATAATTAATCAATATAATTCTAATAACAAGTATAACTGGCATAAACAGGTTTGGGAAAATTGCAACTGACTCCAGGAACATTTAAGTCGTAGTGGGAGCAGAACTTCGCAAATGTGTTAGAGGTACTCTATAGTTTTGAGCACACACCATGCTGTGGGCCTGTGTTGAAGAGGGAATGAGGGGCTTCAGTGAATCTGGAAAATTAAATAGATGCCATGGGAGCTCCCACATGCCAATCATCAGTGACAGATATTCCATTATAGGATGTTAAGCTATTTTATTTACTCTTTCAGAACATGAGTCTTTAGGAGGTTAGTGAACTGGATATTTAGACCATATTCTCACTAACATCCCCTTTTATCCTTCCCATCTTGTTCTTAGGGACTTGATTGAGAAGTTATTTTGTTGATTATCTTCCTGTCATTTTCCTCTATGCCCAAGTGTCTTCCTTGGGTCCCAGTTCCTACAGACATCATGGGGATGGGGACCCTACCCCTAAGTTTCTAGATGGGTCAACAATAACCATGTTCAAACTTACCCAGCATTTTCCTTCTGGATTTAGATACAGGTTCTAGGGCTATTCTACTTTGCAACCTCGAACTATGTTAATGAACCTAACTTAGTCTTCACTAACTTCTCTGAAAAAGCAAGAACACTTAGTTTGCAGGATTGTTGCACAGGGATTCAGGGATGCCCTAGCACAAACAGAAGTCTATGAAGTCTGTGTTCTTCTCTGAACACTCACAGGAACACTTGTTGAATCTCCTAGCAGTTGACCACAGGGCCTGCTAGCATCTCTGTCCATCAACAGCACAGTTGATGATCTTGCTTGTCCATACTATCCTGTAGTAGTCACCACAGGGATTTCTCTGTCACACTTAGCTTGGCCACTTGTCTCACTGTCCACCCTGGGCAGCCATCCATTTCTCATGACATCCATTCTCTCTACCTCTGGATTTGTCATTTTATATATATTAAACATTTAACATACTTGGTTTATTAGGTACTCCATAGAAACAGAATAAATAGAAGACACATATTAAAAATAAGGAATTGGCCTCTACAGTTATGAAGGCTGAAAAGTTCCAAGATCTGCAGTCAGGAAATTGGAGGCCAGCAGAACCAATAGAACCATTCTACTCTGTGTCTGAAAGCCTGAGGACCAGGAAAGTCCATGGTGTAGTTCCAATCCAAAGGACAGTAGGCTCAGGACCCAAGAAGAGCAGAGGTTTCAGTTTGAATTCCAAGGCAGTAAAAGCCCCATGTCCCAGCTTGCAGGCAGTCAGGCAGAAGAAATTCTCTTACTCAGCCTTTTGGTTCCACTTAGGTCTTCATCTGATTGGACGAGACCCACCAACATTACACAGGGCAGTCTGTTTTACTTAGTCTACCAACTGAAATGTTAGTCTCAACCAGAAATACCCTCAGATAAACCTAAAATAATCTTTGACCAAATAGCTGGGCATTCTGTGACCTACGCACATTTATCGTATCAGGACCTGTGCTGGTTGCTTTGGTCATGTTCTTGTCATTCTTTCTGGTCTCGGAGAAGTCAATGCCCCTTTTTTTCACACCTTGAGGCTCCCATCTGTGCTGTTGGCCCTGTCCTTCCCTGCTCCTTAGATCTGCCCACACCAACTGTACCTTTCCTGCACTTTTTCAGTTTTCCCTTTTCTACCTCCAAACATGCTCACGAATTTCCTTTATCTTTAAAAAAAAGTCATCTTTTGATCTGCCATCCTATTCCCTTTGTTTTTCTTTTTGCTTTTTTTTCTGCCTTCTATAATTCACTAAAATTCCTGGTGACCTAATTTACCTTACTTCTTGTGTCTCAATATTCCACTAAAAAGAGTCCTATAAAGTCAATAATGGCTTTCTCAATCTAGTGGCTTTTGTTCAACCCACTTTGATATTTCAGTAGATTTTGAAGGCAAAAAAAGAAAAAACTTCTCTTTTCTGAAATTTCTTTTCTTTTTGCTTTGGGAAATCAGGTTTCTGATTCTTTACATTCTTCTCTGCTAATTTATTTATTGGAACCAGGGATTGAACCCAGAGATATGAGGTGTATAAATCGTTTGGCACTGATTATATTCTGCTAGTATTATATATCATTATTTCTTCTCTTAGGCCATATTCCTTCTAAAGTCAAAAATCCACGTACAATGTTTTTTTTTTTGTTTGTTTGTTTTCAGGCTTGAGGACTGAACTCTGAGCTAAATCCCCAACCAATGTAAGATCTATTTTTAGAGCCCACAAAATCAGTCTCTATTTTCAATAATTATTTGAAAGAAAAAGCATTTGAAATAATTTAACAGCCAGGAATGATATATGCTATATGACATATATCTCTATATGATATATGTATTTTGAGACAGGATCATGGTAAGTTGCTGAGGCTGACTGAACTTGCGATCCTCCCACTTCAGCCTCCCAATCCATTGAAATTACAAGTGTGTGCTTCTGTGCCCAGCTGCTAATTTATTTTTAATTCCTCTTTCTTCTCCTGTCCTCAGGTAAATGTTCATCACATTTTGAACTTCACTTTTTATTTGTCAAATTCCACTCCATTTTTTACTTATTTCTATAATATTAATCCAAAAGGGAAACAACTAGTTTTTTGTAATCTGTATCTAAGGGGTTTTCCTACTTAAAATATCTCAACATATACATGCAAAATTTAAGTGAATCATTCAGCTCTCTTAAAATTGTATGCAAACCAAAATATTTGTAAAGCTATTTAAAAATTCTGGCTAGGGGTTGGAGATTTAGCTCAGTGGCAGAGCGCTTGCCGAGCATACGCAAGGTCCCCAGTTCGATCCTCAGCCCTGAAAAAAAAAATTCTGGCTAAAATGCTTTTCTTCAAAAACTTTTATAAACTGCATTCCATATAGACACTTAGGGAATAAATTGATAAGTCTTCAGGTGAAAGTTTGACTACACGTATAAAGAGCTCTTAAAGCACAGCTAATCAGGGCTGGAGTGGTGGCTCAGTGGTTATGGTCCTGGCATGAGTGAGGACAAGGATTGGAACCCCAGCACCATATACACAACAAAGTGTTGGAGCAATAAAAGCCACTTGAAAAACTAAGTAAAATTGATTCTCTCTTACTGTCCCTCTCTCTTAAAAAAAAAAAAAAAGCTAATAATTTCCACCTCTAGAAATTTATCCTAAAGGAAAAAATTGGAGATGTTTGAAGTCATCCCTGACTTTGCTTACTTCTTTTAAGCTGATAAAAACCTACTTCTCCTCGTTTTTACTGTTAATCCTATTGTCCTAAAGCCACTGTCATTGCCCACCAGGATTGTAACAATAACCTCCTGAGTGTTGTGTTCCTAACCTCCCTTCTGCAGTCTACTCTCACTGTATAGCCAAAACAATCAGCTAGTTCTCTGCTCGATACCCTCCGATGGCCTCCTGTCAGAGACCAATTTCTACTCATCATCAGCAAGGTGTGTGTTTCGGTTTGGATGAAAGGTGTCCCCCAAAATCCCAACGTGTGAGACACTGCAAAGGCTGAGAGGTGAAATGATTGAGCTATGAGAGCCTAACCCCAATCCATGGATTTTTTCCCTGATGGGGATTAATTGGGTGGTAAGTGTAGAGTGGTAGGGTGTGGCTGGAGGAGGTGGGTCATTGGAGGTGTGGCTTTATGGTATATATTTATATCTGGAGAGGCAGGTACAAATACGGATACATCTACTTTCCAATGTAATGCCTTGAGCTGCTACCCTCTGCCACAGTGCTCTGCCATGATGTTCAGCTTCACCTTAAGCCCCAAGGAATGGAGCCAGCCTTCTTTTGGACTAATACCTCTGAAACCATGAACCCCCTAAATAAACCTTTCCTTCCCCAAATTGTCTTGTCAGGTCCTTAGGTCACAACAATGAAATAGCTGACTAAAACAGAAATTTGTATTGAGAATGGGATTGTTGCTGTGACCAACCTGACCATGTGGTTCAGAAGCTTTTGGAGATTTCTGGGATTTGTGGGATTTGAAATGTTAAGGGGTGCAAGCTGAAAATGCTTCAGATTGTTATAAGTGGAGCTTAATGGGTGATTCTAGTGGGAGCTCGAAAGACCAGAATGCCAAAGGACTGTGGACCGTGAAGACAGGGCTCAAGAGAGATCAGAGGAGGACGACTCTATTGGAATTTGGACTAGAGGCCATTTGTGTTATGTTCTGGCTAAGAAGTTGTCTACATTTTGTCCATGTCCAGAGGCTTTCTGTGAGGCTGATTTTAGAACTAATAGACTTCTTTATCTGCAGAAGAAATTTCTAAGCAGCATAGTATTTAGGCAGTGGAATGGGCAGTAGCTTTTAGACAAGTTTATTGTGATCATCAGGAGCAGAAAGCAGAGCAGAAGGATTTGAAAAACTTGTGTTTAATAGGAGGGAATAAAACTGGGGCAGTGGCTAAAGTCATTACTGCCACTAAAGAAGTGCTGAAGACTTTGCCTAGAGATAATAAGAAAGAAGGCTGGAGGTCATCTCAGGAATTGGCAAGACCACATCCATCTCAAGCTCAAGGGAGTTAAAATTCCGTTGAGAAGAGGCCAGAGGGTCACCCTGCTTGTACAAGGGGGCCTAAGAAGGTTTTTCAACATGCTCAGCCACCCAGGCACTCAAAGGTTGCTGCAACACAGGGTCACTGGAGGCTTGGCTACTGCTTGAGACAGCAGCTGACCTAGGTGGCAAGCATGTGGTGCTGGTTCTGCAGGAATGCAAGATGCTGAAGTGAGGAATTCAGGAGACTGCCACCATGATTTCACAGGAAGGCCTAGGGGCTGGATGGGTGGCGAGTGGTTGGAGTGCTTGCCAGGCATGCTCGAGAACCTGGGTTCAACCCCCAACACCACATGTACCACTAAGTGTCAGAGAAACAAAGGCCAGATGAAAATATAAATGAAGTTGATTCTCTTTCCTTTCTCTTTTTCTCTCTTTCTTTCTCACCCCCCCTTTAAAAAAAAAAAAAAGTAAGGCCTGGAAGCCAGTCAAAGTGCAGCAGGGTCAGAGTCCCTATGGGTAGCCCCTGAGAGGGCGATGTGTGGAGAGGTAAGCAGGAAGTCAAAGTTGCATGGGAGACCCTGAGATTAAGAAATGCCAGTACCATGGGACAACTGCCAAGGAAAGTTGAAGGAATTGAGTAGAGACCAGCCAACAGAGAGACCATGTGGAATGCAACCAGCAAGGCCATAGAGAACATCATAATTCGTGTGCTCCAGATGCCAGGCATAGAGCTATACTACTTGTTTGCCCACCTGGATTTTGATCATGCTTTGGTCCCATCCCTTCTTTCTATGCCTATGTGTTTTCTGAATGGAAATGTTTACTTTTGTGCCTTTATATTGGAGATATATATATATATATACATATATATATATATAAAATTTGATTTTATATAGGAGCTCAAACTGAGAGTTTGCCTTTAATCTCAGTAGAGACTTTGGACTTGAACTTTTGGGCAATCTTGGAACTGTTAAGGCTATGAGGACTCTTGAAAATGGACTAAATGTATTTTTCATTGTGAGACTGTCATGAGCTTTTGGGGGCCAGGGATGAAATATTATGATGCAGATAAAAGGTTTCCTCCAAAATCTCAATATGTGAAACTCTGCAAAGGCTGAGAGGTGAAATGATTGAGCTATGAGAACCTTACCCCATCAGTGAATTAACCCTGATAGGGATTAATTGGGTGGTAATTGTAGGGTGTTAGGGTGTGGCTGGAGGAGGTAGTTCCTTGGGGGTGCCTTCCGGGTATCTATTTGTATCTGGTGAGTGGAACACTCTGCTTCCTGATGTAGTGCCTTGAACTGCTTCCTTCTGCTGTACTCTCCTGCCATGATGTTCACTCTCACCTTAAGCCATGAGGAATGGAGCCAGCTTTCTTTGGACTAAGACCTCTGAAACCATAAGCCTCTCCTCCTAAAATTTTTCTTGTCAGGTCTTTTAGTAACAGAAGTTAAAAAGCTGACAAAAAATATGACATGACCTGGCTACACCCATCACCTCCTGGACTTCACCCATCACCTCCTGGACTTCACCCATCACCTCCCGGACTTCACCCATCACCTCCTGGACTTCACCTCATATAAGTTTCCTTGGAAGTCCACTCTGCCTCCGCCTTTCTGGCCTCCGTGCTATTCCTGCTAGAGTTCTGCTACAAACTCAGGGTCTTATTCCAAGCCTTTCTCTGTCATGGATGTTTCCCTCCATAGCCACTTGGTTTGTTGCCTCACTGCTTTTAGGTATTTGCTCAAATGCCATTCCAGATTCATTTTTGATCATCCTATTTAAAAGTACCATCCCCAGGCCTCTATCTCACCACTTCTTATTCCCCATTCCTGCTTTATTTTTCTCTGGACCATTTATCACTATCTGTCACAATATATAGTTTATATCTTGTCTCTTTCCTCTGTCTTCAAGCAGGGTAGGGATTTGGGTTCTTTGTTCACTAATGTATCTTGAACAACCAGAGCAATAACTAGTGTTTAAAATTACATATTGAATTATTACAAAGATTTTTAGTGTAGGACTGTTCAATGCATCATTATTTATAAAAGTAAAACATGAAAAAGTGTCTAATAAGAGGAAAATAAATCATAATATATGCATAGAATGGAATAGTATGTACTTATTAAGAGGTCATATTTTAAAAGAATATTTAATGATATGAGCTGGGCATGGTGGCATATGTCTGTAATCCCAGTGACTCAGGAGGCTGAGGCAGGAGGATCCCAAATTTGAGGCCTACCTAAACAAAAAATAAAAGCAGGGATGAAGATTTAGTAAATTTGGTAAAGTGTTCTGGGTTAAATGCCCATTACAAAAAAAAAAAAAAAAAAAAAAAAAAAAAAAAAAAAAAAAAAAAAAAAAAAAAAAAAAAAAAAAAAAAAGACACGAAAAACGCTCATGTTATATTAAGTGGGGGAAAAGAAAAGCAAGGTTTAAAAGAAAATATAAAGGGCTGGGGTGTAACTCAGTTTAGAGCACCTGTTTAGCATATGCAAAGCCCGGGGTTCAGTCTTTAGTCCTGCAAAAGGAAGAGAGAAAAAGAATATATAATAAGACTGCAATTTCATCTCCAATATAAAGAAAGAGATATATACAAAAATACTATTAAAGACTCTCTCTGGATAATGAGATTAAAACTGAGTTCTGCTTTTCTGATAATGGTTTTGTATTTTAATTTTTATTTGTTTACAAAACCTCTACATTTATTTTTATTTAGATTTTGTGTTATTGGGGATCGAACCCAGGGCTTTGCACAAGCTAGGCAAGCGCTCTACCACTGAGCTACATGCCAAATTTCTACTTTTAAATTTAAAAATACCAAAAATCTTAAAGTTTTTAAAAAAAACTTCCTTATTCAGCTGCTTTCCTCTAGTTCTTCCTAGTCTGAATTAAATTCTCACTTTAATTAGAGATATGAGGTACACATATATTCTGTTAATATATCTTTATTTCTTCTCTTAAGCCACATTCTTTCTGAAGGCAAAAATCCATGTACAATCTAGTTTTAAAGCCCACAAAATGTGTCTCTATTTTCTTTTTCTTTTAAAGAGAGAGAGAGAATCAATTTTATTTTTTTCATCCAGCCTTTGTTTCTCCCACACTTAGTTGTGTATGTGGTGCTGGGGTTTGAACCTGGTCCTTGTGCTTGCCAGGCAAATGCCCTAACCACTGAGCCACTGCTCCAGCCCTACTTTCAATAGTTATTGGAAAGAAAAGCATTTGAAATATTTTAAAATCCAGGAATGATACATGGTAGTAGTGGCTTAGGGAAACCACCAAGTTATGTAATTTTCTGATGTCCCTCATGACCACCTTAAAAATAGTTTTAAAGGTAATGACTGTAGTGCAAGTTGTTTAGGGTTTTTTTCATCTTCGTGTTGTCTTTCCTTACATATATTTTTTATTGATTGCTGGTACATTATATTAAAATTTTTCTGGTGGAAATTTGGGAATGCAAGTGGATTTCAAGACTTACACATTATAGTAGGCTAGTCTAGTATAACAAAGATGGCATGGCACAAATGGGCCTAAAATGTATAACGCCTCAAACATGGGAGAATATTTCTTGCTGTAAGGTTGGGTGTTCTTGGTTGGCAGGTAGGTTTCCTCCACAAATTTGGGGTCCCAGTGATGGCTAATTTTTGGCCTTCTGGGTTACATAGCATGCCCACTGTATACTAGTTGTGTTTATTAATCTTGCCTCCAATGCATTAAATTCTAAATATAGAATTGCCAGACTGAGTAAATAAAAATATGGGATGTTCAGTTAAATGTGAATTTCAGATAACTCATAAGTTTTTAAGTATAAGTATGTCTCAAATATCACATGGAATAAACTTATGCTAAAGTACTACGTGTTGCTTATCTGAAATTCCAAATTTAATTGAGTCCTATATGTGATCTGGCAACCCTTCTGAGGTAAGGACTAGTTCTGATTTACTACTGAATTCTCAGAATCTAAAACAGTACCTGTTTCCTATAAGATAAATAAATCTCAATAATATTAAATAAATAATTGATATCTGAGAGAGCTCATATAAGCACAGAATATTATTATTATTATTAATATTAATACCACTTTAAAAACATGCATTAAGTATCAGCAAGGAATATTTATTTATTTATTTATTTTTAAAGAGAGGGACGGTGTGTGTGTGTGTGAGAGAGAGAGAGAGAGAGAGAGAGAGAGAAACAATTTTTATTAGGTTTTGCATGTAGCTTTCGTTGCTCCAGAGACTTTGTTGTACACATGGTGCTGGGGCTTGAACTCTCATACTCGCACACACTGGGTAAGCACTGTAACCCTCTGAGCCACTGCTTCAGCTCTGAGGAATATTTATTTTTAATAATACTTGTTATGAACAAGAATAGTATGTATTAGCAACGAATATTTGCCAACAGATAAAACCGTCATATCAAACTGCCAATGTTTTGTTATACTTCATGTCTTAGTGTATTTGGGCTGCTATAACAAAATAATACAAACGGGGTAGCTTAAAACAACAGCAATTTTTTTCCCCTCTTATTTTCTGGAGGTTGGCAAGTACAAGATTAAGGAATTGGCAGGTTCAGTAACTGGTGAGGGCCTAATTCACAGATGACTCCTTCTGTGTCCTCACATGGTTTAATGAGTGACCTGCTTGGACATCTTTCATAAGGACACTAATACCATTCATGGGGATCCACCCTCATGACCTAATCACCTCCCAAAGGCCTCAATTCCTAATATATCATTTTTTTGGGTTAGGAATCAGCAAAATAATTTTTTTCTTGGGGGATGGGGCACAAACATTTAGACCATAGCACTTTGCTTGGCTTAGATTTTAGGTGTCCCCAAAAATTCCTTTGTGAGATAATGCAAAAAAGCTTAGTGGTGAAAAACTTAAACCTATCAGTTAACTGAAGGCAGTAGGATGTGGCTGGAGGAAGTAGGTCATTGGGGGCGGGTGTTGGGGCTAGGTGTTTTGTATCTGGCAGTAGACTCTTCTTCCTGATGGCAATGCCCTGAGCCGCTTTCCTCCACCGTGCTCTTCTGCCATGATGATATGCTGCTTCATTCACCTCAAGCCCTGAGGAATGGAGCCTGCTGTTTATGGACTGAGACCTCTGAAACTGTGGGCCCCTAAATAAACTTTTCCTCCTGTAAAATGGTAAATGGATGGTTATGGAAGAGATCATGATGAGTAAAATCAGCTTAACCCAGAGATCTAAGGGTCGATTGTCTCCACTCATCTGTGGAGGTGGGGTCTAGACCCTGGACAATGAGAAAGTTGGTCTAATAGCATGAGTTAAATCCAGATAAGATGTAATGCTTTACAATCTAATACTTTTTTTAGAGATATAGTGGGAAGGGGAAGGGCGGGATAAGGGAGGGTAATTGGGGGGGCACTCCTGGGGATAATTGCAATATCCAGAATATATGCATAGTTTATACACATTTTATATTATTTTGTTAAAATCTTGTAAGGTTGCTCAAAATAAAAAATTTAAAAAAAAATTGCTCTTGTCAGGTCTTTTGGTTCCAACAGTGAAAAAACTGACTAAAATACACTTCCATAAAATAAATGGATAAAATCCATGTTTCCCTAGGTATCTGCACAGCAATCACTTGTTTTTAGTCTCTACTCAAATGTCTTTTTCTAACTGATGCCTTCCCAGTTTTTCCAAATCTGCACCATTTTGTTTCCTTTCCCCTTCTTTTTCCTCCTAAGCACTTTAGTATGAATATCCCATATATTTTACTTATTTGTCTACCTCTCCTACTAGAATGCAAACTTCATTAAGGACAGGCATTTCCTCCCTCGTTTATTCACTGCTAAATTCTTAGCTCCTGTACATATTGGACATTCAGCAAATATTTGTTGAACAAAAGACTGAATAAACACCATTGCTCGTCAAGGAATACATCATATTAGAATTTATAGTTACCTGGAGCTTGATATTCACTTTTCGTGTGTGACCCAAGATGCCTTTAATCACACAATATCATGATTTTGCCTGCACAACTCCTTCATTTATCAAGTCCTGTCCATTCTCTCATCTCAGTGTCTTTTGCTAACCCTCTCCATTTCCCTTTTGCCACTTCCACAGTAATGCCTGTGTTCTGTGGATTAATGCAGTAATTGCCTAATTGATCTCCTTGTCCACTGCATTCCCATTTTATACATCCTCCAAATTATTAACTGAAATTATCTTTCTAAAATAGAATTTGATTATTATCCCTGCCCCCAAACTTTGAGTCCCTACACCCAAAGAATAAAATTCAAGATGTCTTTGCTGGGAAGATGAAACTCTTCACGATGTGGCCCGATCTCTGCTTCCACTGCTCTTCCTCACGCAGGTTCCTCTCTGTGTGAACATCACTTTGTGAGTTAGCTGTTCTTGGTGCTCAGAGCTCTTTTTAAAAAAATTTTTTAAAGGAATTTTTCTTTTTTTTTCTTAAAGAAAGAGGGACAGTGAGAGAAAGCATCAATTTTACTTAGTTTTTCATGTGGCTTTTATTGCTTTTACACTCCATTGTATATGTGGAAGTAGGGTTTGAGCCTGTGCCCTCACACACATGCCGGGCAAGCAATATAACCACTGAGCCACGGCTCCAGCCCCTCATAGAGTTTTTTATATGTTCCCCTAACACTTATTTTAATACCTACCAGCACTAAATGGTATTTTACTAACTCAAACATGTACATTTCTTTCCATTTTAGCATTTTTAAAATTGGAATGTGACTTACAATCAATGGCATTTTCCAATGCTGTCTCCAGAAGGCAGCTGTGATTAGTTGTGATAGCCTGCACATGTGCAAACTTTGTGGTTATTCCTGGTGGCATGACTATAAACCCTCAACTTTTTAGTCAACCAAACATTTAAAGAAAAAACTGGTTGTGGTCTGTAAACCTTTCATGAACACCTTCCACTACATCAAGCAAACACTAGCAACAACTCATAAAATGGATGCCAAAGGTTTCGAAAAAAATACCAAAGACAAGAGTATTGTATTTTTTTTTTCAGGGCTGAGGATCGAACTCAGAACCTTGCATGTGCTAGGTAAGCACTCTGCCACTGAGCTAAACCCCCAACCCCTAAGAGTATTGAATTAAAAAATGTTGCATCACTAATACTTCTGCTGGCAAAATTATGTGGAACAATTCTGATAAGAAACCACTGTACTATAGTTTAATTAGCATTTCCACCTCCTCAGTGGTCCAAAAATCATGGTGTTTCTGACAACTCACAACTCACAGTGTCACCATCAGTTTGATATATTACTTTTAATTTTCAAAGCAACCCTTTAAGACATGCCTGGGGTCTGCCAATACAACACTGTATTCTCTTTCTTTCTTTCTTTTTTTTTTTTTTTTTTTTTTAAGAGAGAGGGTCAGTGAGAACAGTGAGAAAGAGAGAATTTTTTTTTTTTTTTTTTAAAGAGAGAAGGACGGTGAGCAAGAGACAGACAGCATCAATTTTTATTGAGGTTTTCACATGGCTTTCGTTATTCCGACACTCAGTTGCGTAGGTTTGAACTTGTGTACTCGCGCATGCCGGGCAAGCGCTGTAACCGCCAAGCCACCACTCCAGCCCCCTTATTTAGTTTTTCATGTGGCTTTCATTGCTCCAAAACTTCGTTGTGTACATGGTGGTGGGGTTTGAACTCCTGTACTTGCACATGCCAGGCAAGCGCTGCAACCACTGAGCCACCACTCCAGTCCCTAACATTGTATTATGTTTATCTCCCTTCTTTCCATTGTATTGTAAACTCTCTGAGGGTCTGCCATAGAGACTTTTAAATTACTGGGTGTGCAACTAGAATTAGATGATAGGATTACAACATTCACACTTTTCCACTAGAGAGACTGTTCTACCTTGACCTGATTCTAATTCTCAATCTGTATATGTCCATTTTAAGGGCTGTCCTTGAATTGGCTGAGACGTCAATACTACTGTGAAACAGTGCTTGTTGAAAAGATTTAATTTCTTCCTAATAGTAGTCCTTAGTAGCACTTTTTTCTGAGGTCTGATATTGTTAGTATGACAAAAATTAAATTTCCTTTTATAGGGGCTGGAGCGGTGGCTCAGCGGTTACGGCGCTTGCCTGGCAAGCACGAGGACCCGGGTTCAAACTCCAGCACCACGTACACAACTGAGTACACAACTGAGTGTTGGAGCAACTGAGGCCATGTGAAAAACTAAAGTTGTTTCTCTCTTTGTCTGTCTCTCTCACTGTCCCTCTCTCTAAAAAAAAAATATATATATATTTAAAAAAAATTTCCTTTTATATGCATTATCTGATTGCATTGGCTGCATGGTTTCACTTCTAATATTTTATTACTTTTCCACATTTTTTGAGGTTCTCAGTATCACTATTATGATCTGAAAGGGTATAACAGAGTTGAGGAAATGGTAAGACAGCCAAAAGCAACTCTGTTAGGTTAGAAATGAAGAACACTAGGTTCATCTGATTATTCTGTTCAGATGGCACATCCAGATAGCATAAGCTAAGTCTCTGACATAATTATTTTTAAACTGTGTTATCCTGCTTATTTGGTTTAAAATAATTTAAAAGGGCTCTGGTTGTCTCCTATGAATGAATCTAATTCATCAGTTTTTAATTCTGTTAGAATAGCTCTGCTTCAGCAATTTAGGCTATTGTTTACGCCAGAGTCACCATTCTTTCAGAGGTTTCCATTATAATTTTCTTTTCTTTCCTTTTATTTATTTTTATTTTGGTGCTGGGGATGGCTTCAAGCATGATAGGCAAGCACCCATATAATTTATTCTTTTTTAAATCGGAGCAAGTGCACTTGTACAGCATTCCTTTAAAAATAAGAGTACGTCTTCTCCTACATACCATTTCTGACCAATGCCCTCACAGAAAAATCTTCCCTCATCTACTAGACTTCAATAGCATTTGGCTTAGCACATACTACTCCAACTAGTTTTTCTCTAGCACTGCAAGAGCTGTTTCTTCAGTTGAATCTAATGAAGTAGTTGGCTTGCATTTAGGGAACATGTTTTAGAAAAATAAGCCTGAATTTAACAAGAATCTTTCTAGAACCATGCAGAATGAATGAAGAAATTCAGTTCCCATCTCTTACTCAGGGCCTAAACTCACTGAGGAATAGAGAGAATCTCCAGCACTACTTTGTACCCCGTTTTTATTTTTGCCAAACAGTCAAATTTAAACAAGTGTGTCATAAATCCACTTTAAATATAGTAGTGATCATATTTTTTCCTTGTTTTTTAATTTTTAAATATTTTTTTTTTTTTTAGAGAGGAGAGAGAGAGGGAGAAACAATTTTTACTGAGTTTTTCACATGGCTTTCATTGTTCTCACACTTAGCTGTGTTGTGTACGTGGGTGCTGGGGTTTGAACCCGTATACTTGTACATGTCAGGCAAGCGCCATAACCACTGAGCCACCGCTCTAGCTCCAGATTTTAGGAGTTTTTAAAAATTGTGATAACTCTCAGGGCATATGAAGAGTACTCCTAGATACCAGTTTTTTCTTGTACATTAAGCATGTAGTTCTTAATCAGTATTATTTATAACAAATCACCAAAGAGCATTTAAAAAATGAGATGACCAGGGCCTATCCTAATTCTACTGAATTACTTTCCTCTGGGTATAGACACTTTGTACATTATTACTATTTTGTGGGACTGGGGATTGAACCATGGGCCTTGTGCTTGCTAGGCTATTACAGCCTCATCCTTCTGTGAGACAGGCTTTCACTAAATTGCCCAGGCTGGCCTTGAACTTGTGATCCTTCTGCCCCAGGCTTCTGAGGAGCTGGAATACAGGTGAGCACCAAACCTGACATTTTTTAAAGCTCTGTAAGTGGTACTGATGTGTACGTCTTGTGTAAGAACCACTGCTTTAAGCCATCATCAACTGATAGCTAAATTGTCAACCAGTGACCAAGAATAAACTTGGCCTATTTTGCAATTTTATCTAGTGACTGCTTGTCAATATTTCCTGGTTTCTGATTGCCTCTTGATTTGTTGCCTATATATGCCCTGATTTCCTTCTGCTCCACAGTCTTGCCTTCAAGTACTTCTGGAATTCAGAACTGAAAATGTGATCTCTGATCTCAGGTGTTATCATATACATGGGTTCTGGTTATATGGGCTAAGGTTGGCCTTCTGGACTTGGATCTCCTTATCTTTGTATCTAACCCTGTGTCTACCTCTGCTTATGACCATAGTATGAAACCTGCCAAAATCAGTGAGTCAGGGAAGAAAGAGCATTATTGTATCTCTTGGAAGATGATTTCACAGAACTGTAATAGGCAAAGTCATTATTAATGTGTGCTAATCTACTTCAGTAAACGAGTTTGATTCCTTTCAAACACCACTCCATCTAAACTTACCAAATTAATAGGAGAAAAAAATCCCTTATTCTGGAATAATGGTCCTCTAATATTTATATCTGACTTACCTTTCTGGATCTGATATCATTATATATTTGGGCTTTGACCTAGCTGAACTTCACTATTCCCCAGGAAGCCACCAGCAAAGCTGTCCACACTTCCTTTCTTCACATTTCAATATTTGGAAATATATTTTCATCAGCAGCTTTCCCTTCCTTCACCTATATCCAAATCCTATCAGTACTTTAAAGCAGCATTTCTCAGACTAGGGTAACGTGCAGGAAGAAGAAACTATTAAGATCTAATTCTTATCTACAATCCCAGTTTGAAAAACACTGCAGAACATATTGACCTTGGAAAATGTTCTTTCATCATTCCAAAGTGATGAATTTTTCTTTTTTCTTAGTATCTAATCGTTTTCTGCCTTACAGTAGCTAATATGAATGTAATACTTTCATTGAAAACAGGGACATTTTTTCATATAGAAAATCTCCACCATACTTAGACATAGCAGGTCCTATGCAAATATTGGCTTTCAGACCTGTATTCCATCTTATTTTGTAGTCCAAAGCTCTTAAAAATATCAGACCTCTTTTATGATCTATACACACAAGACAGCGTATTACTAAAACTGCCCTAACAAATTAACGTAAGTTTTCAGAGGTTGCCTTAAATATTAGGAAAAGTCCAAGTTATGAAACTCACATTTCTAAAAAGGGCCACAAAGCATTTCTGTTAGTAAGAACACGTTAGATGATCAGTAGGCAAGTAAGAATTTCAGGATAAAGGATAAAATCCGGAAATGCAAGGCTAGTGGGAGAGTCCCTATAAATATCTAGTCTTATAAGGACTGTATGTCCTTAATTCAACTTGTATTTAAGGCAGTGTCTTAGTTTCCCAACTAGATTTGAGGAAACTGTTTCTCGGACTTGTAGAAACGGATTCATAACTTTACGATGAGATTCAACAGAGCATTTTTCCCCTCGAACGAGTTTGAAAGACAAGGTTCCCGGGCAAGCCGAAGTCAATTTCTTTCGCTTTAAAATGAACGTAATGGACTATGATTTGCCTAAGTTCCTCTCTGTGAAACCGATACTCGACTGCCCCAACAACGGCTTGAAGACGGGATTTCTTTGGGTAGGACCGTTTGTTTCCCCGACGAGATCGCTGTTGCTCCGGGACTGAACGAGGGTTCGTTCTCTCTTTGGCGGGTCCTGGGACCAGAGGGCGCCCGGGCTGCCGCAGGTCCCGCGGAGCGGGGGAGGCCGTCCGCCGCACTCCCCAGCGGGAGCGGTGTGCCGGAGGAGATTAGTCCCGGTCATAAACAACCTCTCACTTCCCCTCCCCCTCCCCGGGCCCGCCCGCGCTGGGGCCGGCCCTCCGAGAACCCCCGCGGCGGCGCGGGCCCCGGGCCTGCCTCCTTCCGCCAACCGGGTGTTTGTTCACTTTCCTCAGCCCTTCTCACTCATCCACGCTACATGGACCTCAGAGCCTCCATTTTTCCTTCCCCTGACACCTATCACCTCCAACAGCCAAGGAGGCCAGCAGCCCCGTCGCGCAAGCTCACAGCAGCACGCTGCCCTGCGCGCGCCGAAGCGACCCCCGCCCCCACCCCACGGTCCTTCCGCGGCCCGTCCCCGCCCCTTCCCGGAGCCCGCCTCCACGTCTGCCGGCCCGCCTGCGCGCCTCTCGCCCTCGCGCTCGCGCGCACCCGACGCCCCGCCTCCGCGCGTGCTCAATAACTGTCCCCAGAGCCGGCCTACAAGCTTCCTCCACCCCTTAGCTGTTTGAATATGCTAATTAGGGGCTAGGGACTAGCCAATAGAACAGCGGGGCGGCGAATCACGTGGCATAGGGACGTGTCAAGGGGCGGAGCCTCTGCAGCCCCTGCCCGAGTTAAAACCGGAGTGTGAGAGAGAAAAGCGCTTCAGTAGCGAGAGGGGCTGAGAAAGTGGTGACACCGCCGGGGTGCAGAGGGAGTCCCTGAAACTTCTCCCAACAGCCCCAGGGCCAATCTCCCCTCAGCCCACTCCCCTCTTCGCCAGCTCCCGGGTCCCCACTCCCTGCACCGGGGGTGGGGTAGGGAGCCAGGCCCGTCTCCCGCGGGGACACACACAGGGACCGGGAGCGGGGACGGGACCCCCAGGCGGGGGGGACGGACCGACAGACAGACGGCCGGGCTCCCGCCCCAGCGGGCAGGCAGGCAGGAGGAGGAGGAGGAGGCAGGGGTGCGACGGGGAGGATTGGGTCTGGGGAGTTTCCTCTCAACTATCGGGGGAGAAACTCCCCGCAGCCGGAGGAAAGACCCAGACGGTGTTTTCCTCCCGGGGGCCGCGCTCCTCCGCCCCGCGTAGCGGCGGTAGCCGCCGCCGCCACCGGTGCCTCCACCTCTACCATCTCTTTCTCCACCACCTCGAGCCCCGGTGTCCCCGGCCAGCACTATGCCCATCTTACTGTTCCTGATAGACACGTCTGCCTCTATGAACCAGCGCAGCCATCTGGGCACCACCTACCTGGACACGGCCAAAGGCGCGGTAGAGACCTTCATGAAGGTACCGACTGACCCGGCCCGGGCGGCGACCCCGGCCCGGGGGCCCGCGGGCGGCTGGGGAGGGGGCGGCCGGGGGCGGCGGGGTTGGGGACCTGACTGCGGGCGCTGCCGGGCTCGGGGACCCCCTCCCCCACCGCGCGGGCGGGCGGGGGGGGGCGAGCGCTGCAAGCCGGGCTCGGCCGGGGCCCGGGCTCCGGCCCCGGGCGGTGTGTGGGGCGCGATCTGTGTGTGGGGCGGCGTGGAGGGGCGGCCGCTGCGTGTGCGGTACTGAGGGGGCGGCGGGGCGGCTGGGCGCCCCTTCTCTGCCTAGTAACCTAGCCTCTGCTTCCCTCTTGCCCGCCCGTGCCTCCTCCCGTCTCGCAGCTCCGTGCCCGGGACCCTGCCAGCCGAGGAGACAGGTATATGCTGGTCACTTTCGAAGAGCCGCCCTATGCTATCAAGGTAACAGCCCTCGCCCTCCCCCTTCCCTTCCTTCCCTGCTCGCCCTCCCCGCCCCCCCATTCACCCTTCATTATGCTCCCCTCCCCCACCCCTGCGCTCCCCGCGCCGAGGTCTCTTCCCCTGCGGGCTCCCACCCCCTCCCCCGCTCGAGGGCGTCCCGGCGCGGTGCGGAGTCGCCGGGCCACCGCCGTCCCTTCCCCGGCCCGGCTCAGCCCGGCGGCGGCGGCGGCGGCGCTGCGATCAACATGGCCGACATTTCCCCTCCGCGGCGCGAGCGGCAGCAATGAACTGTGGGGGATATTTATTCAAGTTAGCCCGAGTGACAGCCGGGCCCGGCCGCGCCGCGCCGTTCCGAGCCGAGCCCCAGTTTGCATTAAAGGGGAGTGGACCGGGCCTGCAAGGGAGCCCGCTGGGGGTCTGAGAGCCTTGGTCATCTCAAGAGTCTTCCTAAGAAGGCTACCGGCCAGTGGGACAGCCTGGGGCCAACTTCAGAAGTCCTGCTCCCATCTGCTTTCTAATACCTCACACCCCCGGATTTTGGTTATTATGTTAGGTAGTACATTTCTCGGTGAGGTTCTAAAGTATTAAGGCCGTTAGCCAGCAAAAACTATACAGCACACAAATTTATTCCTGACCACCTTTGGATGCATTTCCTCAGCAGAGATACTGTATTAACAGGTTAACTAATGCCATACCAACCAAAGAATGAAGTTAATCAAACTGCACCAACTCACAAAGTGAAGCACCTACTTGGTTATTGCCATCTTGTGATGGTTGTCCATGTCTATGTGGGTTTAAAAGCTGAAAAAAAAAATCTTACATTTTTCTTTTCAGGCTGGATGGAAAGAAAACCATGCAACGTTTATGAATGAACTGAAAAACCTTCAGGCTGAAGGACTTACGACTCTTGGCCAATCCCTAAGGACAGCTTTTGATTTATTAAATTTAAATAGATTAGTAACTGGCATAGACAACTATGGGCAGGTAGGTTGAATATTAAGGTGGAAAAATAGTTAAATTTTTTTTGGTGAAAAAACAGTTCAGTCCAACACTATAACTCAAAACGCAAATATAAAACATTTCAGATTGAAATAGCAGTGTGCGTAGTTCAAAGATGAAACTCACCCTACAGTATATGATTTTACATCCCTCATTTCCCCCCATATATGCATTTGTATTCACAATTAGAAAAAATCTGAATTCTTTGGTATAAAGTTGACATGGATTTTTGGTTTCAATCTCTTGGAACTTCACTAAAGACATAAAAGGGTACCTATCCTGCTTCAGCATACTCATTCACCATGATACTACCTGCAGACACAGAACACAGTGATTGAAGTGGGTTATAGGCATTAATTGATTATTGGCCTTCATTTTTCTATTACTAAAAGTATTAGAGAAAATTACATTGTTGCATCAGGATTTATTTTAATCATATTCTGTAACTACTGTGAAAGACTTTTTGGAGTACAGTAACTGGCTAAGTAATTAAGATTTCTCATTTCTTTTGAAGCATACACCAATAGCAAGTATTGCAGGAGGAATACTCAATTAAATGGCAGGTCCAGAGTTTTGTTTTTAAATTCTTAACCCTTGGAAAATAGACTGGAAAATATGAAAGAACCCTTTCTTCCTTAACCCCCTCAAGTCCCTCCCTTGCTTTTGTCTATTTGAGGATAAGGCAAGACATTTAAATCACATAATCATTCACTAAGGAATAATTCAACGTGGTTCCTTATAACTTTATAATATTGCTACTCCAAAATACAGGATACTGAAGAATGTATAATGATATGCATAACAATGGAATGTTATTAAATTGTAATGCAAAGCACTATTAACCATAATGATGTATTCAGTTATACATTATGTTCTTTTTTCCCCCCAAGTTCCATAATCTACAGGTTTCATGAGTTTCACACATTTCAAGGAAATTTGTCCTGTGATTACAACTTTATTTGCTTTAGATAGAAAGGAATGGAAATGTCCCCTTGTTAAAGTTTTTATACTTTACTGTGGGATAGCTCTTCAACCCCTAGGCATCTTTAGAACTGGCTGAATTTGGTCCCATAGCATTTAAAAAATACATTGCAATTTAGAAGGATTTCTGAATTGCACTTGTCATTTAATTAGGTAAATTTTTTTTTCTTCCCACATTTTTTTCTTTCTCTGTTCTGCTTCATTTTGCAACTCTTTGCAATTTGTTAGTCTGTTTCTATAAAATAATCTCTTTGGTATTCCATTGTTATGTGTAATTCTTATGTGATCTTTTATTCAGGTTTTAATCCAAATTTTTTTTAGTTCAGTGACACATTTGAAGTTTGCCATTATTTAGTTATCTTATTTGGTTGTCAGGTTGTCAGTATATAGTGGAACTTAATTTCCTGTTTCTCCGCATCACATTTTATAAGTGGGAAAGGCATTTGGACACATTTACCTCCTGCCACATATTAAAAATATTTCTAGGAGTATTACCATAGAAAAACTGCTTGTCATAGATGACTGAGGACATTTGTAACTTTAACCTGTATTCCTTTTCCGAGTTGCCATCTTCAAACAGAGAATATCTTAGTTCTTGTTTATACATTTTATAAAATTTGAGAGTGAAGGTGTTCCTGCAGTGCTGTTATCACTTTGACCAAGAGAAGAGCATGAAGATTGGAATGTTTTTACATGTTAGGGTTTATTAGCTCAGCAGCAGGCAGGGACAGTGTTTCTCAATTATCTTGATGAATAAACATGGATGCAAGGAACATATTAATGCTTATGTCCTGAATTGGCACATAAAAAATCAACTAGCATTAAAATAATTTAAGAAACCACAGTTTCTGAATAAAAATGAGATGATCATTTGAGTGAACTATACAATTAGAAGAGGATATCATTCCAGAAGATTTTTTCATCATAAAACTTTTTCTTACTGATTTAAATATTTCATATTTTCTATTTACACGAAGCATATAAACTATCAGGAATTTTGGATGTCTTAAATATTTAATACTAAATATCGTTCATGTGTTTTGTACTTTGTATCTGCGTGTTTTCTGTGGAATTCTTTATTCTGTAACCTTGGTATTGGTAAAAAAAAACTTAGTGTTCTACAATAGGATCTGTGAAGCCCATAACATTGAATTCTGTATAATTTCAATAGTTGAAGGAAATGAGAAAAGGTGAGTTAGATGGAAAGTAATGCTTGTCTATTTTACAGAGTATCTAAAACTTGACGAAAGTTTCAAACTCATTTTCTTAACTATCTAAATTGGGGTTAATGCATACATATTTGTGTATTCACACAGATGATTCTCTCCCATGTACAGGCAAATATGTGATTTTCTATAACCAGTTGCAAGAGTATTAATACTCATTGCATTTATTAAATTTACTTACTAAATTTTTTAAGTATTAACTTGGATGCTTAGAGTTTGCAGGATATCTGTAAAGTTAAAATAGTTGAGAGAAAAGTGATTTGGTGAATGTTTTCCTCAAGCACTGGATATCCCACTAAAAATTCTCTTCCTATAGATATCCTTATAAATATTTAAATATTAGTACCATTTGTTGCTATTTCTATAGTCATGGAACTCTGTGTAACCTCTAGTTACTCACATTGTAATAGTACTTAATAAATTGTTTAAATTGCAGATAACTTTGATATTTTTCCACATATATTCAGCAGTTTTGAAGAATGCTGATCTTCTGAGAGCTACTGAAAATCTGAATAACCCAAGTAACTAGTTTTAGAGTCCTTATTTAAGTTTTATATTTAGATTGGTTTATTTTATACTGTTCCAAGTTGTTCTGTTTTTCTATCAACGTTTTTACCATTGTCTTTTTTTTTCCCCCCAGGGCTGAGGATCGAACTCGGGGCCATGCGCGTGCTAGGCAAGCGCTCTGCCACTGAGCTAAATCCCCAACCCCTGTCTTTTCTTTTTAAAGTTAGGTTCTAGTTAGTATTACTGGCTAAATCTTACTCTGACTTGCAAGTCATTATTTTTGTCACAGGCCTGACTCTACACCCCCTCGTCCCAATAAACTAGTACTGATTAAGTTGTTTCATTAGATTGTTTAGAATGGTGCCTGACCTACTGTGTACCTTTGGGAAAGACAATCCTTCAATGGTATCTTAAAAAGAGCTAAAATATATATTTAATTTTTTTCTGGGAAAGGGAACTAGGGATTCAACCCAGGGCTGCTTTACAACTAAGCTACATCCTCAGTCCTTTTTATTTTTTTATTTTTGAGATAAGGTCTTGCTGAATGGCTGAGGCTGACTCTGAACTTGTGATCCTCCTGTCACAGCCTACTGAGTTGCTGGGATTGTAGGCATGTGCCACTTTACCTGGTGTACATTCAATTTTTCGAATATTTTAAATGCTTAAAATTTACCTCTTTGAAAAATGATGACATTTTGATAAAGTCTTTGGGAGAATAATTTTAACCCTTTTTGTTCTTGAGCATAAAGGTCTTTTTGTGAATTTAGCAGATAATCAAGGTGGAGTTTTGATGCTTTCTCCCCTTTATCCATGTATTTGTCATTTAGTACTCGGGTAGTACAACATCCAGGCTTTCCTTTTAATATTGGTGGGTGGTGAAATATTGATTCTCAAATTTTGAGTTTTTGGTTTCCCTAAGGCATTGGCATTTTTTAAAAATTTTTATTTATTTATTTATTTATTTTGGTACCAGGGTTTGAACCCAGCAGCAATTAACCACATCCCCAGCTTTTTTCTTTCTTTTTTTTTTTTTAAATCAATTTTATTTATTTATTTTTTTCATCTGGCTTTTGTTTCTCTTGACAGTTGTGTATGTGGGGCTAGATTCGAACCTAGGTCTTATGCATTCAGGGCAAGCACTTGAACTGCTGAGTCCCTGCAGCCACAATCCCCAGCTTTTTTTACTTTTTATTTTGAGATAGGGTCTTGCTAAGTTGCTTTGGACCTCAGTAAGTTGCAGAGGCTGACTTTGGACTTGTGGTCTTCCTGCCTCAGCCTCCCAAGCTACTGTGATTGTTGGTGTGTGCCAGCATTCTTGGCAATATTTATTTATTATGCTATAGAATTATATATATGTGTATATATATGTAAATAAATATAAATGTATAACTGGTGTTGAACCCAGGGATGCTTAACCACTGAGCCCTTTTATTTTTTGTGAAGTTAGAAGATAATTCAGGTGGAGTTTTGATGTTTTGTCCCTTTTACCCATGTAGTTGTCACTTAGTACTCAGGTAGTACAAAATCCAGGCTTTCCTTTTAGTATTGATGGGTGGTGAAATATTGATTCTCAAATGAGTTTTTTGTCTTCACTAGGTAGCTGAGGCTGGCCTCAAATTTTTTATTTTTTTTTTAAAGGAGGGAAGGACAGTGGGGAGTGGAAAGAAGAGAGAGAGAATCAGTTTATTTAGTTTTTAACATGGCTTTCGTTGCTCTGACGCTTCATTGTGTACATGGGGCTGGGGTTCAAACCCACATCCTTGTGCATGCCAGGCAAGCACCATAACCGCTGAGCCACCCGCTCCAGCCCCTGGCCTCAAACTTCTGATCCTTCTGCCTCAGACTACCAGGTCACAGGGATTTCATTTGTGTGCCATTGCGCCTGGCTAATTTTTTTTTATTAAAAGTAGATTAGAATACCCAAATGTATGACTACAAACACATTAGTGAATGGTATTTTTTAAGTTTTTATTATTTTTTGGTAGTGCAAGGGATAGGATCTAGGGCATCATGCTTGCTAGACAGGTGTTTTAGTACTCAGCTACACCCTTACCTTTTAAAAATGAGACAGGGTCTCACTAAGTTGCCTAGACTGGCCATAACCTTGTGATTCTCCAGCCTTTGCCTCTCAAGTAGTTCAGATTATAGGCGTGCACCACTATGCCTCGCTTAATTTGTGAATTTTTAAAGTCCTTTAAGAGAAGAAAGTTTAATTGTGAAAAGCAAAATTTACCGTCTTAATTTGTAAGTGTGCAGTTTAATAGTGTTAAGTGAATCCATACTGTTGTGCAACAGTATGAACTTTCTCATTTTGCAAAATTGAAACTATATCCATTAAGCAATAACTTCCCATTTCTTCTCCCCCCAGCCCTTGGGGGTTATTATTCTACTTTGTGTTTTTAAGAGGCTATTTTAGATATCTCATGTAAGTAGAATCATACAGTCCAGTTGGCCCTCCCCATCCAAGGATTCCATTTCCATGGATTCAGCCAACTGCATATCAAAACATATTTGCTTCTGCAATTCAATGAAAATTGTTTCTATACAGAACTGAATAGACCTTTTTTTTATTTCCAAAACAATACTATATGAACTATATTTATATAGCATTAGTATTGTTAGGTATTTTAAGTAAAACTACAATAGATTTAAAGTATACAGTAGAATAAAGGTATATGCAAATATGCTTTTGTATGTAAGGAACTTGAGCATTCTTAGATTTTGATATCTTGGAAGTGGAAAGAGAGAGAGGTGGGGAGTAAGATCTGGAACCAACTTTCCATAGATACAGAGGGATGAATTATATTTGTCTTTTTGTGATTATTTTATTTCACTTAGCATAATGTCCTTAAGGTTCATCTATATTGTAGCATGTTTCTTTTTAAGACTAAATTACATTCCATTCTATGTATATCCCACATTTTGCTTATGCATTCATATTTCAATCATTTGGATTGCATCTACCTATAGGCTATTGTGAATAATGCTGTAGTGAACATGGTTGTGCAAATATCTCTTCAAGATCCTACTTTCAGTTCTTTTGGATGTATACCATGAAGTGGAGTTGCTGGATGATGTGGTAATTGCATTTTTAGTTCTTTGAGCAAGTACCTTACCATACTGTTTTCTATGATGATTGCTCCATTTTCCATTCCCATTCACAGAACACAGTTTCTTGCCAACACTTGTATTTTTTTTTGATAATTAGCCATCCTAATGCGTATGAGGTGATATGATTTTTATTTACATTTCTCTAAATCATGTATATTGAGCATCTCTGTTCAGATGTTTCTTGCCCATTTGTCTACTACCTTTGGAGAAGTATCTGTTTTTTCCATTTTTCATAGGGGTTTATTTATTGTTTTGAGTTATAGGAGTTTTGGATATTAACCCCTTGTCAGATGATTTGAACGTAGTTTCTCCCATTATGTGGGTTGCATTTTGACTGTTGTGTTTCTTGGTACACAGAAGTTTTAAATCTTATGTACTCCAATTTTTATCTACTTTGACTTTTGTTGCCGTATCTACAAAATCATTGCTAAATACAGTATCATTGAAGCTTTTTTCCTTATGTTTTAAAAGGATAAGTTTTAGATCTCATGTTTAGGTCTTTAATCTGTTTTGAGCTTAGTTTTATGGTGTAAGGTCAGGATCCATCTTTTCTTTTGCATGTGGATCTTAATTTCTCTAGCACCATTTGTTGAAATGAATAGTCTTACTCCATTGGTGACAAGTCTTGAACTTTTTTTTGTGTGTGTTGTGTGTGTGTGACAGTGAGAGAAAGAGAAAATCAATTTCATTTAGTTTTTCATGCGGCCTTCGTTGCTCCAACACTTCATTGTGTATGTGGTGCTGGGGTTTGAATTCGCGTCCTTGTGCATGCCAGGCAGTTAGTTGCCTTATCTGTTGAGCCACTGCTCCAGCCCCAAGTCTTGAACTTTTTAAGCCTCCTCAAAAGTAGTTTTTTTTTTCTTTAAAGAGAGTGAGTTAATTAAAAAATTTTTTTTTCATCTGAATTTTGTTTTTTTTTTCTTCCTCCTAGTTGTGTATGCAGTGCTTGGGATGAACCTGGGTCCTCCCACATGCCAGGCAAGTGCTTTACCATTGAGCCGCCTCTCCAGTCCCTCAGAAGTATTTTTTTTTTTTTTAAATAATTGGTGGAGGGAGTGGGGATGTAGCTCAGTGATAAGAGTGCTTGCCTAACATGCTTGAGGCTTTGGATTCAATCTCCCATTACCTTAAAAAAAAAAATGGGTGTGTGTGTGTGTGTGTGTGTGTGTGTGTGTGTGTTTATAGGTATGTGTATACAGATATGTAGATATATCTAGGCACACACACATACACACACAGGCAGGCAGTGAGAACTTTACAGTCAAACTTTGTTTTCTCTCCATCTTTATTATGTAAAAGAAGAGCAATGCCTAGAAATGTGAGAATTGGTATCCTAATTTTACATTACTGGGTAACATTGGGCAGTCAAGCTCTGCTGCTTCTTATTCCAAATTGGCAGTAATGAAACCTTTCGGTATAGAGTTGATGAGAGGTTAAAATGCACTTTAAAAATTATCAAGTGCTCAGTAGACAAAAGGGATAATAAATTAATTTAGCTTTCTTCAGCTTTAGGTTTGAAATTATCAAAATGTAGTGAGATTTAAAACTGCTTTCTGTTAGGTGCTTTGAAATCTGTTGCATATTAAGTATATAATTTTACGTGGACTTTGTATTTCATCCTGGAGAAGCCAATGTGAATGAAAGTAATGTAACTTGGTCAAAATTGTCTCGGTGGCAGTTGGTAGGCATGAGATGGTGTTTTTAAAGAAACAGGTTAAATGAAAACATGGGATAAATTACTGGGCTGGTATTTTTAAAAAATTCCTTGATGGAAAACTGGATATAAATTGTTTAGCAGGTAAGTCAGAAATGTGACAAAAAGCATATACTTTAGGATTCTTGCAAATAGCGAGCTCCCTCTAGTGTGTTTAAGATGAGATTTACACAAGTTTGATTTGTAAGGAACCTCTCTGGGCTAAATCAAGGGATATTTTAATAAGATTTCACTGAGCTGAAAGCATGAAATAAGAATTTATTTCCTGTTGAACTTTAATTTTAATGATAATTTAAACAAATTACCAACATTTAGATTTTATTTTATTTTTTTTGAAACACTGTAATATTTCTTTATAATCTCATACTTGGAATCTCTTGTTCTAAAGAAGCAAAGAATTGTCATGATCTTCCAGAAAAAAATGAAAAATAGTATCCTAAGGGCATCATTGCATTTTATTTATCTATCTATATATGTATTTTTTTTTAAAGACAGAAGGATAGAGAGAGATAGAGAAAGAATCAGTATTTTTTAAAATTTTTCATCTTGTTTTTGTTTCTCTTAACACTTAGTTGTGCATGTGGTACTGGGATTTGAACCCAGTTCCTTCACATGACAGGCAAGCATGGTTAGCCAGCGAGCTCCAGCCCCCATCACTGGATTTTAATATAGAGATTGTTGGAAACAAGTCTTAAGTACACAGACAAAAATAGTAGTTTCTACTTCTAAGGATAATTTCATTTTCTTTTCATGTAAGAGAATGTTAGTAATTACAAATTAAAGAGAAAAGACCCAGGAACAAGTCTAATTTGAATAAAAGAATTCCACTCATTACCAATTGATTTAAAGTCATTTGTGGTCAAAATTAGCTAAAAGAATTTTTTAACCCTGTTTATGTCATGGATACTTTCAAAGAGATTATATAATTTGTTATTTGAAATTACTTTTGACCAGTATAAACTTCACTCAAATTTATACTCTAATTAAGATTTTTTTTCTTAGTTGACCAATGCTCACAAATACTGACCCATTTTTTTTCCATTTTTAAAGTAATTTCCTTATATACTTAATTTTTGTTATGCTTATCAACTTACATAATTTACACATTTTTCAAACTATAAACAAAATATTGAAAATGTTTTTTTTTCATTTTTGTTTTTTGTTTTTGCTTTGGGTTGAGTTTATTCCTTGTTCTCTTCCTTACCAATTTTTTATGAGATATAATTGAAAAACACAAATCCTAAGTGTGCAACTTAGCAAATTTTGATATATACCCTTGAAAAGAAGCATTGAACATTTTTTTTGTGGGGTGGAGGTGCTGGGGATTGAAGCCAGTGAGATACATCTCACTTTCCCAGTGAGATATAGTCCCAGTCCTTTTTTATTTTATTTTTTATCTGGAGACAGTGTCATTTATTTGCTGAGGGTCCTGCTAAGTTGCATACGCTGGCCTTGAATTCTCAGGCTTTGACATCCTGAGATATAGCAGGCTTGTACCACCACTCCCTGATCAGCTTGCATTGAACTTTTATATGTACTGACCCAACATGGGACTTTTTTTTGGTTGGTTTTTTTGTACTGGGAATTGAGCCCAGGGGAACTTTACCATAGAGCTACATCCCCAGTCCTTTTTATTTTTTAATTTGGAGATGGGGCCTAAGTTGCCCAAGCCAGTCTTCAATTTGAGATCCTCCTTCCTCAGCCTTCTGAGTTGCTGGAATTATGGTCTTGCATGACCACACCCATTTGACTTACAATGTTTTATTATGATTTGTTACAACAGACATTAGAATGAAAGTGATGTTAGAAGTTTACGTGTTATTTTGTAGGTAAAGAATATAAGGCCCAGAGAGGTTAAAATGTTTAGTTTTTTCATATTTTATGAAATATTTAAAAGGATCATAATTGGGTTGGAATAGTTATTCAGTATTGGTAATTTATTTAGCAACTTTTATTTAAAGGTATAAAAGGTACCTGAATCACTTTGTGGGGTTGTGTCAGTAAAGTGATGCAGTGTGAATTTCAGTTCCTGGGAGCATTTCATTTTGTCATTGTGTTACAGCCTTTATTGTAACACTCTAATACTGAATACTGTTTGCTACATTATTAGCTTCAGTTAGGTTTCTTCCTCCTAGTTTGGAAAAAAAGTAATATGAATGTAGGGGATGGTTGACAAAATTTTATATCATTATGTCAAGGCCTTAGATTCAAATATATGTATCAACTTAATGGCATTTTTGATTTCGCATTTCATAGTTTATTAATTTTCTGACGTGGTTAATAAAGAGATAATAACTTTTCCAAAGTAGTATGTTAGCCAATATTAGGTCTGCAATTATAACTTCCCTGTGGCAGTTTTGTAATTAGTTGACTACCATGTTTTCCTTTTGTTTTGAAAACCTCTAAGTATTGTGCCTTCACAATTCAGATAAATTGGACTGGCTTGATTTATGAATTCCTACTCCACCCATGAATTCCTTGCAAGTCATATAACCTCTTTATTTCCCCATTAAGAAAATGGACTAAAAGGACCTATTTTGCAAGATTGGTGAGGATTAAGTGATATATAACTTATTTTATTATTATAACAGCCCGTAATGTTTTTGTGAATATCTGTGAGTTTTAAAAATCGAAATTACAGGTGCAAAGAGTTTTTGTTTAATCCTTCCTTTATTTTTTCCCAGAATAAGCACTGTAATGGTATGGAAGGAACTTTTTTAGAATTGGCAGTGCCTGGCTCTGCCACCCATCGGCTTATATTGTACTGACAACGCCCTTAACCTCTGAGCTTTAAGTTTCTTATCCATGAAGTGCTATCAGTGTCAATATTCAAAATTTTTATAAGAATAAGAAATATTTGTTAATCACCTAGCAAAGTGGCTACCTGAAACAAGGTAGGAACTCAAAATCTTTCTAATCTGAAATTTGACAGAAACAAAATATATGTTCCATAATCTTCCATAATCCATTGTCTATCCCAAGAAGCTAAAATTGGCTGTCAATATTTCCAGCTGGAGTAAAATTTCTTGCTATAAGGAACTTAATGGTTTTAGATTTGAGTTGAAGCTCTATATTAGATTGTTTTGAAAATATTTTCCTTTGGTGTTGCTAAAATCTTTTTCCTAAAGCCTAAATTTATTTATCAAAAACAGTTTCATAACAATGAGTACTTATTAAACATGTTTTTGATATTTCAAGTCAAGAAGAAGAATATTCTTTGAGGAAATTAAATACGGAGTTCACTTCTAGGACTTTGTAATTTTTGTGTATTTTAGAATTTGGTTGGTGATGGCCAGGATGGGAGTAGGAGAAAATGTTCTTGTCCATAGCAAAGGTCAAGTGTTAAATGTTTGATCCTTTTATTTTTTGTTACGTACATTTGTGTGGAAAAAAGATAATAGGATAAGCCTACAAGGATTTTTTTTTTCGTGAAGATGTTTCTTTTTCTAGGGCATATATGATGTGAAATTTGATTATTGGTATATTGAATGATAGTTGTATAATCAAAATTAAATTTTCATAGTAAATGATCTTGGATTATATCTATAAAATTTTGTTATGGATATTATATAGTTCTGAATACAGGAAAAAAATAATTGTAATGTTGCCTTAAATTAGTTGATGACTGTTCATAACTAGTAAATGACAAGATTGATGTTGGCAAGGTAAAAGAAAACTTCCTTTGTCTTTTTTTTTTTTTTTTTTAAGAAAGAGAGAGGGACAGCGAGAGAGAGAGAAAGACAGAATCAATTTTATTTAGTTTCTCATGGACTTTCGTTGCTCACACACTTAATTGTGTACGTGGTGCTGGGGTTTGAACCCGTGTACTCGTGCATGCAAGGCAAGCACCGTAACCGCTGAGCCATCGCTCCAGCCCTATCTTTTTTTTTTTCTAAAGAGGGACAATGAGAGGCAAAGAGAATCAGTTTTATTTAGTTTTTCATTTAACTTTTGTTACTCTGACACTTTGTTGTGTACTTGTTGCTGGGGTTTGAATTTGCATTGCCAGGCAAGTGCAGTAACCTCTCCAGCCCCTTCTTTTCTTTCTCTCTCTCACTCTCTTTCTCTCTCTCTCTCTCTCTGTCTCTCTTTTTTTTAAGAGAGAAGGACAGAGAGAGAGAGAAAGAGAGACAATAAATTTTTATTGAGTTTTTCATATGGCTTTTGATGCTCTGACACTTAGTTGTGTACGTGGGTGCTAGGGTTTGAACCTGTGTATTTGTGCATGCAGGGCACGTGCCAGTAACCGTGGAGCCACTGCTCTCGCTCTCCTTACTTTGTCTTAATGTTAGTGAATCTCATAAGAAATTAGGAAACATCAACAAAGTCATGGTTATTCTGGAATTTCAACACTAGAAACATCAAAATGGAATTATTCTGAAGATGTTAAAAACTATGTTTTAAAGAAATCAACAATGACTGAGTGTTCACTGTGTTGATAATGTTAGGCTGCTAGTAACAACAGTGATGTTACAAATGCTGGATCCATGGTAACAAGAAGATAGAATACTTTTGAATTATCAGGCATTAGCAAAATGAGATCTTGGTGGCCTCTCATAATGCCTAAATTATGATAGTTCTTTGCTCATTTATGTACTTTTGACAGATAATAATGGATGTAACATTTTGAATTTTAGTCATATATTTCATTTGCTCAAACCAATAAATTAGAAAAAAAATGAGATTGCTTCCAGAAAATTGGGCCTAGCTGAAGAAGTGGAACGAGTCTCAAATGAGATTATATTGAATACAAATCCTAATGTAAATAAGGGTTATTCTTATGTGTTTAGTTTCCATTTTAAGGAGCTATGCAATATTCTAAAATGTAGCAATCGGCACTCGTGATGTCTCCTTCGTGAGATATATTTTTATGGTAAAACCATTCATTGGAAGGTTGTAAGTATGTACAGTTAGGAAAGCTTATAAAATTTTCATTCTTGAAGGATGAGCCTACATATTATGTGACTAGATTTTTTGTTTTCCAAAAGTGTTATCTATTTTGAAAATTTTGAATTCTTAAACACTTTGGATTATATTTGGTACAAGCATCAATAAATGTTTGAATTGGAATTTGCCAAGAATACTTTACATAGTGAGTTGGAGCAATTTAATTATTTCCTTCTAAAACTTAGTGAATTCATTTCTAGAAAAAAAGAAAATCACATTTTATTTTTAAAGCAGGGAAGCTAATCTTACATTTTGTCTTATCTAATTAAGTTAATATGGGAACTGATATGCCATCAAAGTTTTCTCCATGTTTTTTTCCTCTCTCTCTCTCTTTTTTTTTTTTTTTTCCTATACTGGAGGTTGGGCCCAGGACTTCATACATGCTAGGCAAAGTGCTTTTCTACTGAGCTACATA
This sequence comes from Aplodontia rufa, assembly GCA_004027875.1. Lineage (NCBI taxonomy): Eukaryota > Metazoa > Chordata > Mammalia > Rodentia > Aplodontiidae > Aplodontia > Aplodontia rufa. Next base: position 39,635 of record PVKS010006217.1, read on the forward strand.
CATAATATCTCTATATAAATAACTTTTTAAAATTTTGTTTTGAGACAAGGTCTCATTAAGTTGCTCAGGCTGATCTTGAATTTGTAATCCTTCTGCCTCAGCCTCCTGGCTATCTGAGGTTATAGGGGTGGCACCACATCTGGTCATAAATCTTTTTTCCCTTTTGAAAACATGAACCTTTATTGAAAACTATCCTGATCAAGAACATTTTATTAGCAGTTCCTCTTCATTTTCAGTTATCTCTAAGCTATTTATGGAGAACACTGTCATAGAATTCTTTTATTTTATTTTTTTAAGAAAAGCTGTTTATGAATTTATTCAAGATCTGCTTGTTTTATTAGTGTTTAAACTTGTTTAATGCTAAGTTAAAGATACGATTTAACCAGACTGGAAAGGGTAATATCTGCAGATTTTTGTAGTAATCAGAAAGCCAAGGAAATGATTAATCTTAAGAGAACAGGCAGATCTAGAGTATTTGTTGGGGTCAAATTGTTAGCATTTATTGTTGTATATTTTTATTCACATGTCTTTGAAAAGGTTTATATGTTTGCTTTTATTATTTTTTCTACCTTCTTTCTTACATGTTCATTATTACATGTTTTATTGGATGAATTTTTCCCAAGATCATATTACCTATTCCTCTAATGTAGCAGACGTATTACGGTCTTTATCTAAAATGTTAGTAGTTCTTAAGTAAAATTCTGGTGTCCCTCATTACTCATCTGTGCTAGTATAAGCATTGTTTGCCTTCTAGTACTTTTTAGGTATTGCCAAAACCAATTTGTTGGAGTTATCTTATTCAAACTGTAGATTAAAGTTCAAGTATAAAATTTAAATTCCGCCAGATTATTAAATATTAATATTTCAGATAAGTTGTATTTGTAATTGTCATTTGTAATCCTGTGTTAATGAGTTTCCTTTTTGTTAATTTTTCATCAGGTTTTAGTAATTCCTCATGTTTTGTGGTGAATATTTTTTACTTTCTTACATTATTATTTTACCTATTTAAATAAAATTCCAGGATTATGTTAGTTATATTAAAATAAATGTGGGATTTCCCCCTACATTTGCTCAGGCTTTTATTCTGTTTTTAATGCTGTTGTATTTTTCACACAAGCAATTATGTGGCTGAAAAAAGGAGTTGTATTGGTGCACAATCGTGTAATGGAATTACTTGAAACTAAAAGTATATTTGTTTTAATGTGTAATTTTAACCTGTTTTTCTATAATTATAGTTCTTAATGTATCAAGATAACAGCTTTCTATACACTAGCAGGTTTTAAAAATTTTTGGACATTTTAATTTTAAGGTTTTTTTTGAATTTGTAATAAATGCATATGGTTGAAAAAGTGGAACCGTTTAAAAAGTTATGAAGTTGCTTATTTCTATTCTTTGGAGGCAACCATGATTAATCAGTTTCTAACGGATCCTTCAGAGATCTTTTGTATGTAGTCAAAGGTGTTATTAAAAGCAGTCATTTCTGTCTGAAGATTTTAGATTTGACATCAGAAGACTCGCTTGTGCCACACCAGGTGAGAGCTTTACAATAAATGTAATCTTGATGAATTCTAAACAAGCGTTAGGCTGGTAGTCCTGGTTTTGGAATGCTCATTCAGATACAAGCCTGTCAGCCCTTCACTGGCTTTAACAATTATGTTTTGTTTGGATGTGTAGCTAATTGTGTATCATCCCCAAACTTTAATGATCCTCCCCACCCTTAAAAAATTAACAGTATTAATGACAATAATTGTTGGATAGACAAATATAATTAGAACATCAAAATTGATTTCAAAGATTTTATTGTGTAGTATGAGGCTAACAAAAGTGAGAATAAATCTATAAATATGAGTACTGGTAATAAGCAGATAGGGGAAATGTTCTGCTTGTGGTGTCCAAGTGTCAGATTTAAGCTCTACTGATCTAAAGAATGTTATTTAATCTAGATCACATGATTTGTGAAATATGTATTTAAAAGATTTCTTTAGTCTGTGTAGTTAGTACTTATTGGTAATATGATTAATCAGTTTTTGGATATGAATTCTGAAATGAAAAGGATATCATGTTTAATATTAATGGTTCTATAATATTTGCTTTGTAGAATTTTGATAGATTTATATTGCTAAGATCCAGGAAATATTTTGAAATGAATATGAGATAGTTTCATTTTAGAGTAACATTTAGTCACCTCTTCTGTCCGCAGGAATAAAGGAAAGATAATGCAGACTCCACTTTTTTATACGTAGATTCTACAGAGATGTAAATAAAAGGAACCCAGAGATCACCTTGTCTAGCAGTTTAATCAGTACAAGATTTTTTTTTAAAGGTGAAATTTTATATTTATTGCTGCATTTTTTTAAGAGAGGACAGTGAGAGAGAGAGAGGGAGAGAGGATCAATTTTTATTGAGTTTTTCACATGGCTTTCATTGTTCTGACACTTATTTGTGTATGTGTATGCTGAGTGTACTTGCCCATGCTGAGAAGCGCCATAACCTCTGATCCACCGCTCCAGCCCCCTCGGTACACGATTTTTACAAGATTTTTAACCACAGTTTTGTAAAATACTGGTCTAGTAGTATATGCTTATTAGCCTTTCCTGATATGGTACTTAACTCTTGAGACAACACTTTTCATCTTTTAACACATTTTGCTTGTTGGTGTTTACTTGAAAAGTAAGTTTTAGTTTGAAAAAAGCCCAAGCTATTCCTGGAAAATTTTTAATTTTTCTTAATTGATGATAGCTATGGCCTAGGGATATACATTTTTTTTTTTTTTAAATTTTAAAGAGAGAGGGACAGTGAGAAAGAAAAAGAGACACAACTTTATTTAGTTTTTCATCTGGCCTTCGTTGCTCCAACACTTGGTTGTGTATGTGGTGCTGGGATTTGAACTCAGGTCCTTGGACATGCCAGGCAAGAGCCTTAACCGCTGAGCCACTGCTCCAGCCCAGGGATATACATCTTAAGATCTCATTTGTTGTATTTTATTGGCTGTCACCACCTTGGAATATAGCAAAACATCAAGACAGTAATCATGATAGATATGGGTTAATTGCAAATGCTGCCATAAGAGCCAGAGAGCTAATCGTTGGTGCTCATTTTTTTTTTTTTCTTAAATAGAAGCCTTAAACCATGGGAAAATTCTAGTGTGTATAGGCACTTGATGCTTTACAGTGTTGTTGAAAGGACTAGCATACATGGTGGAGCATGGTGACATAGGAACACTTGGACCCTTTGATCTAAAAGCAAATATAGCCAGTACAATTAGTACTGAATATGCAGGGTTGCTTTCCTTTTGCTTCAGATGATTAGTTATGACTTGTTTGAAGGTAAAGGAAAAACCTTATCCTGCTCTACTATGTTTTCAGGTTTTGAGTAAAATGAAAAGACGGGCTGGAGCGGTGGTTCAGCGGTTACGGCACTTGCCTGGAGTGTTCAAATACACAGGTTCAAATCCCAGCACCATGTACCCAGTGAATCTTGGAGCAACAAAAGGCACATGAAAAACAAAATAAAAATTGTTTCTCTCTGTCTCTCTCTCTCTCACTGTCCGTCTCTTAAAAAAAAAAAGACTTCTGATTCAGAAATCCAAGTTAGTTTATATTTGGGGGAAATTGTATTTCTTTTACATTTTCAACACTTATCAAAAATGTTTTAATGTTTACAAAAGCATGCTCTTTGCAAAAATAAAATAGGGTTTAGTGGATTGTGTATGCTTGCCTCAATTATGTTATTTAAATTTTTTTGATATTTAATGCTTTAATTGAATTATTTATCACCATAATAGTCAATTTTTTTTGTTTTGTTATTTAAAGAGAGAAGGACAGTGAGTAAGAGAATCAATTTTACTTAGTTTTTCATGTAGCTTTCATTGCTCCAAGATATTGTTGTGTATGTGGTGCTGGTGTTTGAACCTGGGTACTTGCACATGCTAGGCAGACACCGTAACCGCTTAGCCACCGCTCCAGTCCCATAATAATCAATTGTTGAAGGAACTATAATAAGAAATTTTAAATGAAATGAAAGTTTTAACTTTATGATATCTTGGCCAATATTAAAGTCAGATTTTCTAATGTTAAAAAGATTCCCATAGTGATTAATTCTAGAGTCAGAACATTATACTTGGCATTATGTTTTCTAGTGATACGCCTGAATTTCTTTACCCCGAGAACCACTGCTGTGAGAGGATAACTTGTGTTTATTCAGCTAATGGCAAAAGTAAACTTAGTCCCTCTGCTGGCTGCCTTTGTTGCAGCAGAGCCCAATTTTTTTTTTTTTTGTTTTGAATGATATATAGTTGTGATAAAGGCTATTGTAAGTTTATGACCAAGGAGAATATTGAGGGAAATTATAGTGGATTTTTCCCCAAATTGAGAGACTTTATATGCATCTTTATTTAGAATAAAATGAAAGATAGAACTGGAGCTGTGGCTCAGCAGTTGGAGAATTTGCCTGGCATGTGCAAGAATGCAGGTTCAAACCCTAATGCCACATACCCAGCTAAGTGTCAGAGAAACAAAGGCTAGATGAAAAATAAATAAAATTGATTCTTTCTTTCTCACTCTAAGAAAAACAAACAAAAAGTGAATGATGGTGGCTTTTTTGTTGTTTTTTGCTGGAATTAGCCCCATGGCCTCATACATGCTAAGCAAGTGCTATACTAGTGAGTTTATATACCTAGCGAAATAGTGCCTCTTAAATACAAGGATTGGGGAATTTTTTTTTAAGAGAGAGTTACAGTGAGAGAGGGAGGAGAGAGAGAAAGAGAATGAATCAATTTTATTTAGTTTTTCCTGTGGCTTTCGTTGCTCCGAGACTGTTTTGTAAGTGGTGCTGGGTTTGAACTCAAGCACTCGTGCAAGCCAGGCAAGCAGTGTAATTGCTGAGCCACTGCTCCAGCTCCAGGATTGGGGAATTTTTAAACTGAATTAAATTGGTACCATTACAGTCATTAAATTGTATTTCTATTTTTGATTTTTGAAATGTTAAAATTTTATTTTTTTATGTAAAACATGAAAAAAATAATATTGACAGGTAACTAAAACCATGCTTTAATTTGATTGGTAAATAATAATGTTGACAGGACAATCCCAGTTTTTATTATGCAGCCACCAAGAATAAGTGTACTATAAAAGGCAGGGGAGAAACAGTGCAAAACTGTATAAAAAAACTTTCTTCAAGCAATATGTCCTGTTTACTTTCTGCGACTGATTAAGAAATTCATGCTGAAATGAATATTAATTTCAAACATATGAGTAGTAGGAAGAATTTTTTCCTAGAGAAATAAAAAACTTCCTTATATGTATGAATTTCATTTGTTTAACCATTAACTCTAGTTTTATATATATGTTGAGACTGGTTTTGTTCTGTTTCCCAGGCTATTCTTAATTTTCTGGGCTCATGTGGTATTCTTACCTTCGCTTCCTGAGTAGCTGGGACTGTAGGCACTTGCCACCATATGGGATTCCTACTCTGATTTTTGTAGTAATGAATTAATTGCTCTCACTGACAAAGCAGGACAGTGAGAGAGAGAAAGTATCGATTTTATTTAGAATTTTACGTGGCGTTGTTGAATTGTGTACGTGGGACTGGGATACAAACCTGTGTGCTTACTTGTGCCAGGCAAGCACGAAACCACTAAGCCACTGCTCCAGGCCTGAATTGTTGCTTTCTTTAATGTGATTCTTGACTGTTTCATCTTTGAGATGAAGGAATCTTAGTTCTGGTGTGTGTGTCGGGGGTACTTGATGCAGCAAAATTGATTGTATATTTTTTTCTATCTTTGATAAAGATCAAAGATAGATCTTTACAAAAGTTATAGAATTTTACAAAAGTTAAAGCCATTAAAGAACTTTATTTTATCTTGTGTTCATATAGTCTCTAAAAGTTTGAAATTATATAATCTTTATGTATTTATATAACTATAAATTATATGTTACATGTAATTTGAAATTATGTGGTTTTAAAAGTAATCATTCCTGTGTATTACGTTTTGTTTAAGCATATGTTGGGGGAAGGTACTTTGATTTATGAAGTTTTTTTTTTAATTGGGTAAGAAATCACAGAACAACAGGAAACTATAATGCAAAGGAATAGTAGTACTACAGTTAATTTTACTTTAGATAAATATATGCAAAAGAACAAGCATCTGGTTGTTACCCCATTCCTTGCTGGTTGAATGTGGCACAAGCTAGATTGGTGTAGAAGTATATCAAAGAGAATTAGTTGCTACTTGTGGGACTTCCTGATGCTCTGGAAAGACTGTGATTTGAGTTGGAATATCTATTCTGACTTTGTAAGTTACCTTTTAGACCACCTTTATTTTTACTATTGAGAGCTGGGTTATTACAGTACTTTGACACAACGCCTCTGTTTTATGTATATTTTTAAGACTAGCAAAATTTTAGCTAAAAGCTTTGTTTTATTGTCTAATAAAAAGTAACCAAGCTTAGTGTTTGAATTTAATTTTGGGATGAGCATCTTCATCCATAAGGGTCTAATACAGTAGGTTGTTGCTTCTTTATTACAAATACAACTTACTTTGCTTCTGAACGATAATTGTCAGGTGCTTATAGGAACAAGAACGGGTGAGTGTCAGAATTTTGGTCAGAGAATTTGCCTTTAATTAATTCATACTGTAATGTGGAAGTGATAAAGAAGACCCTAGTTACAAGTTATCTGGTCCATAATGTGGTAGCTTGATGAGCTTTGCTGGTTTGTTTTTGCAAGATAGCAAATTAACAAAAGTAGTTTTAGTCTTATGGGTGAAAGATAAAACAACTTTGAAGATATTAGGACTTCTTGGTTTTTTTTAATCTCCCTTTGCCAATGTTTGAGCTGAGATGTGATTAGTAGAGACCAAGAAAGGGGGAAGTTATGGTTTTATGTACGTATGTATATATGTGTATATATATAATTTTTTAAAAAAAGTATGACAGAATCAGTTTTATTTAGCTTTTCATATGGCCTTTGTTGTTCAGTCACTTCGTTGTGTATGTGGTGCTGGGGTTGGAACCTGCATCTCGTGCATGCCAGGCACGTGCCAAAATTGATGAACCACTGTTCCAGCCCCTATGCATGCATTTTTTGTGCTTAAGAAGTTTGGATTATGCACCTAACACAGTGCCTGATGTATAGTGTTTGAATGATTCTCATGCTTGGCTAGACACAGGAGGGAGGTGTAGTAATTTTGTTTTCTTTTTTCTTTTTCTTTTATTTTTTGTAGGGCTCTCTTAATTCCCCTTTAGTGCAGCAAATTCATGAGTTATGTTTAGGGAGGTCTCATTTATATTTACACTTTTTGAAGCTTCCTGAAGTTTGAGTAAAGTCTTAAGTGGTTCTATGAACTTTGTGCAGGTTTGTATTAGGCTGTAATCAGTGAATTAATGAATATTTAAGTATTCAAATATATTAGTCTCAGTGATTGCTTAATGGTGTGGAAGAAATTTGACAATCCTTGAGTGTATTCATACACACAAGACAGTAGCAAGCAATACAAACTTGTATGTTCTCTTAAAACGTTATGGTAGAAAAACACTATATAAAGTTTCCTATGGGTTTTTTGGGGGTGGGGGAGAATACTGGGGATTGAATTTGGATCTGTGTGCCTGTTAGGCAAGCACTCTACCATTAGTCTCCATCCCCAGTTCTATATTTACTATTAAAATAGTAAAAAATAGTTAAAATTATTTTTAAGTTAAAATATTTTTAAGAGTATAGTCTGGTAGTGTTAAGTATATTCACATTGTTGTACAAGATGGTATATATTGAAATGCTTATTTATTTTTATTGTTTGAGATGGGGTCTTGCTATGTTGCCCAGCCTGGTCTAGAACTCCTGGGCTCAAGCAGTCTTCCTGCCTCAGCCTCCCAAGAAGCTGGGACTATAGGTGTGTACCATTGTGTCTGGCTTTAAATTTGCATTTAAATTACAATTTGGGCTGGGGGTTTAACTTGGAGGTAGATAACTTGCCTCGCATATGTGAGGCCCTAGATTCAATTGCAGTGTTACAGATAAATAAATAGTAATTTTTAAAAAAGAAAGAAAAGAAAAAGCAAAAAATACTTGAGAAAGTAAAAGGAAAAAATGCTGTAGGTAAGTGGCTTTCAACTATGCTTCTTTAAACCACTAAATGATTTTTTTTTCTTTTTTTTAGAGAGGGACAGTGAGAGAGAGAGAAAGACAATCAGTTTTATTTAGTTTTTCCTGTGACTATCGTTACTTGACCACTTCATTGTGTACATGGTGCTGGGGTTTGAACCCCTGTACTCATGTATGCTAGGCAGGCTCCATAACTGCTGAGCCACTGCTCCAGCCCCACACTAAATGATTTTTATTTGAATGAACATTTTATTTATCTTATTTAATTTATAGTTTGAAAACTACCTGTATTAGAATTTGGAGCATGAAAGGTATGTTTTTTTTAAAGGACAGGGTAATAAGAGAAGACTTCCCAGAAGAGAAAGATTTAAACTGTACCTTAGAGAATGAGTAGGATTCGAATAGGTTATGAGCAGGGAAAAGTAATAGCATTCTTGGCAAATTAATTCATGTTTTCTTTACACTTGTGACATTTTGATGCTGCTATGCATTCAAATCTTCTTGAAGTCATGTCTGACATTTTAACTGTATTTGACCAACAGTAACTTGCACCTTTTTCTTGGGCACTGATTTGAAAATTAAATGTGCCACTTAAGGGTTGCATGATTTGATGAAGACATTTAATCCAGCCACTTTCCACCCCTGTACTCTGTGATGATTAGCTTATAATCACTTGATGTATAAAATCATTCAGCAGGAATTGAGAATGTACTAGGATATGCTAGGAATAGAGAGTTATGAATGTAAGGAAAAGGTTATAGAACCATAGATTTTTTTATGTATGTAACTCCTTTACATTCTTGTTATTCTAAATGTGGTCTATGGGAATAGTATCTCCTAGCCTGTGGTTCTGTTAGAAATGCAGAATCTGTGGACTGATGGGCTGGAGATGTAGCTTGGTGGTAGAGCATTTGCCTAACCTGTGAGGCCCTAGGTTCTAACCTAATACAGAAGAAAAAAAGGGGAGAGGGGATAGGATCAATCTTCATCTTCATCCCAGACCTATGAATAAGAAATTCCATTTTATCAAGGTCTGCAAGTGATTCCTATACACTTTAAAATTTGTTGCATTGTATACTTCAAAATTTTATTCAGTTCTTGCTAGTTAGTTTACTATTTTACTGTTAGTAGCAGATAATTTGGTAGCTTTCAGTTTCATTCTTCCTTTCTTACTTGCTTAAGATGGGGCTGAGGGAGAGTGGGGTGTTTCCCTGTGTTCCCTAGGAAATCTTGAATTCCTAACTTCAAGTGATCCTCTATGTTAGACTCCTGCATAGCTGAGACTATAGTTACCAAGAAGTGCTATTCCTTTAATTTCAAACATAAGGTTTATTCTCTTGAAACTTCTGTGCTTTAGTTTTAGTTTTAAAAGTTTTTATTAAAGAATTGTACTGAACGTGCTTAATGGCTCAGTTGGGAAACCTTTTTGTACGTAAGGAGCAAGCTTGTGTTTGTCTGAGTCTTACAAAGTACATCACCTAGAACTGAAATTTGAATAGAAGGTATTTTGTTATTTCCCCTTATATAAAGAATATTTAAGAGCCACATGCCATTTTGTTCATTTTTTCTGCTGCCATTGTTTTTATACTCCTTTCTCCAGGCGTTTTCCTTCTGTTGCATTATTGGACTAGCCCTAGTATTACCGTGGAGCCAGTTCTTCTGTCCATACATAGTCGCCCGTTCAGACATTTCGATTATAGACATAGTTTATAGTAATGTTCACCTATTGTCTTGCCTGCATTTTTAAGGAAGTTTCTCAGAAAGTACTGTCTTTCTGTTATGGTAGTTTGTAATAGCTTAAAAAGTCAGATTTTTAAAATTTACTAGTAGAGTCCCCTTTAAGAAATTAAATACTTTAAAATACATAAATATAAGTGCTAACTATAAAAATTAATACAAAAACATTAAAAATGAAAATTCTGTTTTTCTCTACCTAGTCCGACTGTGTCCTAAACCTTTTTTCAAAATGTAAAAACATTATTTAACATTTATTAGCAGACAAGAGGAATTGTATATATTCATAGGATTGTATACATTCTGTTTTGAGAATTGATTTTTTACCCCCCAAAAATTTAGCCAAAGTCTAAACATTAATATGAATCATATGTTTTTTGACTTTAGGGAAGGAATCCTTTTTTCTTGGAGCCAGCAATAATTATTACAATTACTGATGGGAGCAAGTTGACTACTACCAGTGGAGTCCAGGATGAGGTAAGTTATGGTTGTATTACTGGATTATGCAAGTGTAGTTGAAAAAAGTCTTTATTTGAATATGCACTGTAAGGTATTGAATACCTTCTAATAGGTTGTCTTTAATTATTTGATATAATCTAGAGTCGTCTCTCCTAGGGCCCATCTTTGTTGCTTTTTAGGAGTGGTTTCCAACTTTTCTTGAATAAGAATTCCTTCTGTGAAAAGTTTTTGAACATACCTCCCACTCCAAATGTATCTGTATTTATAGATTTATATGACGGTGACAATGTCAGTCTGTATAGTAAATATCTGTAAAATCAGTTCTTACTTTCATGTTTAAAAAAAATGGAAATGGCATACAAATAATTTCTTCCCACATTTCAATGGATTGTTACAGTAACTTTCTATCACTGTGACAGAATGTCTGAGAGAAATAAACTATTAAAAAGGAAAGGCTTAATTTGGTTCAGTTTGAGAGGTTTCAGACTGTAGGGTAAGGCCTTCAAAGCAGGCCCAAATAATAGTGTGAGCAAGTGGAGGAAGAAGCTAATCATGTCATGGTGATCAGAAAGCAGAGAAAGAGAGGAAGAGAAGTACAGACCTGTGTTCCAGCATCCTCTTCAAGATTATGCCTTCAGTGAGCTAATTTGTCCACTTATGCCTTACCTCTTAAAAGGTTTCCCTAAGAGCATCATGGACTGGGGACCAAGACTTTAACACACAAGCCTTTGGGGGACATTGCAGACCCAAATCCTTCCAATGATTTTGTTGTGGAAACTGTTAGATTACATCAAAACCAAAAGGAGGTTAAAACTTGGAAAAGTGAGGATTTTTGGACATTTTTATGTTCTCAGGTCAAATGAAGTATAAATAAATGGTTTACAGCTAACTATTCTTTAACAGTGTATATTATAAAAAGTTGTGTGCGGTGTGGTATGGTGACTATAATAGACTGTTTTTTTTTAAACTTTTAGTGTTTTTGAATTGCTCATGAACATTATACTTGGTTTTCAACTTGATACAGAAAGGTGATTATTTAGGTCAGTTTCTTTACTGTTTGCATTTGCTTTAGAATCTTCATTTAAATTCCTATAGCATTTATAAGCATTTGATAAAGTGGGAAGTTCAGTAGCTTTGAGAATTTTATTTCGTGACATTGTGGAATGTAAATTACATAGGGTCAGGGTATGTATGTTCTAGGTTTAGATACTTATCAGTGACCTTACTTCCCTAAATCATCAGTAAAATATAGATAATAATTCTTGTCTTAGTTCATAGGGTTGTTGGAAATCTACAGTGAAATGATGTGTTTGAAAGTACTTGATTTGACTGTAAATAAAAGTATTGTTTTATCTTGAATCATTGGAGCCAGTAAAGAATTGTGATCACCTGATCTTCATTTGAGGAAAAGACCTGGAATTGTTTTGTTTTAGCAGTTGATATTAAAGGGACTTTAGGACATAATTTACAGAGATAGAGCTAATTTATCATATCTCTTGGGTGCATGCATGTGCGCGTGCGCTCCCCCCCCAATATATATATTATATATATATAATATATATATTTAGCATGCTTGAAAGCTGAACTTATTGGTCATAGGTATTTCTTAGACCTTGTTGACAGGTATGGCCTGTTATGATCCTGCCACTAGCAAGAGTAGATGGATTTTGATTATATCCACAAACACAAAAAACAGAAAAGTTATTTAACCTCAGATTTGAAAATCTCAAATTGATTTTGTTTTATTAATAGGATTCATAATGATTAATGTTTTTTTTCAAGATTGTTTTGTGTAAGTTAAAAGTCTTGATTTATTGTTGCCCTTAATGATTTTGGTTGAAAAGTATATCTGGTTTCTGTTGTGAAATATTTGATGTGAGTTATTTATTCAAGGTCTGTCTGTTGCCTCTGTAGAAATGCCCTTTGGGGTACAATTTATTTTGTTCCCATAGATCTGAATCTATTTTCTTTATAAAATTTGTTTTTGGGATCTTCCTCTAGCTTAAAAACATCTTGAAATATGCATGCATATTGAAATTGCTCTTCATTCTGGGTCCTTTGTAGGTAAGAATATTGGAGAAATGTGGCTGTATCTTTACAGTCGTCCAAACTACTTTGCTAATAAGGTTGGGAATATTTTCCAGTGGTCAGGGATTGAACTTTTTAGCATGCATGTGTGCTTTCTCTCTCAACATTATCTTCTACAATTTTTCATATAGTACTAAAAACAGAGTTTATATTTTAAAAAATGTTGATCATAAACATTTCATACTGAATTTGGTAGTCAAGTTCAAAATTGATTACTATTGTTATTTTTTATCTGAGGCAGGAGGTTCATTTGTTTTAAGGCAAAGGTTTATTTTGATTATGAAGTTGGAACATAGGTTAGTGAGTTGAGTATTCAGATTTAAGAATGTCTTTAATCCCCATCATATCTTGTTTTTTTTTTTTTTTTCTCTGTCTCTTTCTTCAATTCTGGAGATTGAACCCAGAAGCACTCTACCACTGAGCTATATCCCTAACCTTTTTTATTTTTTGAGTCAGGGTTTAACTGAGTTTTTGAGACTAGCCCCCTACTTGCTGTCCTCCTGCCTTAGCTTTCTGCATGTACTTACTGTACCTGCCTCTTTTTCCTTTCTTTTTGTAGTCCT